>BRDA01013197.1:0-21890 GCA_036984385.1 Crenuchus spilurus | reverse complement strand
TTGCTGTTAAGCTGATCACTCTTTATAACATTCTGGAGTATATGCAAATTGCCATTATAAAAACTGAAGCAGTAGTCTTTGTGGACATTGATGTTAGTGTCATTCTCAAAACTTTTGGCCATGACTGTACACATCCAATCGCAAAAGCAAACTAACATTATAAAGATTAACATAAATCAATATGACTGATAGTTGATGTGAAGGCTAGTGAAGAACATACTTTTAGTATTGCTATATGTAATTGCCAGGTAAGAACATAGTTCAGTACGGTGGCTAGTTATGTTGTCCCTAATTTCACCAAGCTTTTGTCAGTAACATAACCACTGTAAATAAAAATGCTGTTTCAGAAAATGTTTACTTTAAAATCCAGAATGTAATAAGGCACTTAAAGGCACTAAATAAGTGAACAAAATATTACTTTACCTAACAAACAATAAGAATGCTGATTTTATATTTAAAAATAAAGTTGTTCATTTTAAGAGACTCATGTTGTATTTAGGGCGGCACGGTGGCTTAGTGGTTAGCACGTTCGCCTCTCAGCGCTGAGGTCTTGGGTTCGAGTCCGCATCTGGGCGGAGTTTCCATGTTCTCCCCGTGTCTGAGTGGGTTTCTTCCGGGGACTCCGGTTTCCTCCCACAGTCCAAAAACATGGAGGTCAGGTGGATTGGGTACTCTAAATTGTCCGTAAATGTGTGTGTGTGTGTGTGTGTGTGTGCGTGCATATGTGTACACCCAGTGATGGATTGGCGCCCTGTCCTGGGCTTGGTTGAATAGTGTAATGCCCTGCCCTGCGCCCAGTGAAGGGGTAGGGGACTAACCGCGACCCTGATAAGGATTAAGCGGGTGGGATAATGAATGAATGAATGAATGTTGTATTTATTTGCTATTGCTCTTTTGATTTATCAGGTGACAGCTGCAGCCCTAACTTGATTGTTAGGTGCCTTGTTCAAAGGCACTTCAATCATGACTGACCCTGGGATTGAATCAACCTTCCGGTCACAAGACCAGATCCCTAACAACCAGGCTACGGCTGCCCCGTGTGTGTGTTTGTGTGTGTATACACGCATCTAGTGTCCCTCATACCTTCTTGAGGAAAGCTGCAGCAGTCTCACGCTTAGTTGATGTGATTTTTTTCATCCCCTCTGGAGACTGGACACGAATGATCTACAAGCAGATGAACATCGAGAAAATTTCAGGCAATAGCAACATTATTTATTTCAGATAAGTCTTTTTTTTTTTTTTTTTTTTTTTATCAACCAGATATAGGTATAATGTTCACAGCTCTTCTGAACCAGCTTTTTAATTAGTATATCACACAGCACAGGTGACCAAAACATTTAAAGTAGCAAAGACCGTGACTTCCATAAATGTAGGTTCAGAAATATCACCCCAAAAGCATGTGTGTTCACTACTCACTGAGGGCGATGGACATTCAAATTTTAGTTTAGGCTAACTTTAGCTTAATAGGGGATTTCACAGATTGCCATTGCCAGCATAATTCAACAGCAAAAAAGTCAATTGTCAGAGTAGAAAAAAATACAAAGGCATAATTTATCACAGTGTTGGTGATGGGAACTAGACAGATTAAGTTTCGAAAGTTTATTTTTATTAAAACCTTTATTGACATTGAAACAGAGTTCAGCTGACTATTTTGATATTTGGAAAATGGTAAATATTGGTCCCGATTACTGATCAGTCAATCAGTCAAACCCTATTTTATAACTTTAAACTGTACTTCACAATAAATGGGTTTGAGTAGGCTGACGTCAGAGATTTTGTTTTTAGAAATTTAGCTTTTAGATTATTAGGTTTATTCAGTTTTAGATTAGGTTTTGGTCTAAAATATTTAAAGTACAATCTGAAGTACTTTCGGGTTGCTGTTTAGCAAATAATGTTAAGAAACCCACAAAATAAAACTCTGATTTATTCTACTATTTCTCCATTCTCAAGTGCATGTAAACAAGGACTGAATTAAGCAAAGAAAATGTTCAAAATCAGTAGCATTCACTATAACGCACTGCTCGGTGACTAGTCTATTGACGTGCAAATGGATCATTTGCCCCCAAGTGTGCCTCCAAGGCTAAATACAGGCTGATTAGATATTTTACAGTTAACTAAATAATTAATTTTTTTTACAAAATTAAAAAAATTACATACATAACTAACTTACAATAATTTACACAACAACATCATCTAATGTATACAAATGCATTAAAAATATAGGTTGGAAGACCAGCTGTCAAACTTCAATGAGCTGGAAAGATGAAGGATGAGCTCATGTTAGCTAATCTATCCAATTTGACATGTTGGTTGACATTTTACTAAAAGCAAATTTGCTCTCTACATCAATTATTCTTAACCTACTTGTGCGTTAATTTTTTCAGGCATACTGCTAAAACACAAACTTGAGATAAATTTGGCTTAAAATGCATTCATAGCAATGTTACAAAAACTCACCAAAACGCTAGAAGGTGAAACGAGGGTTAAATGAATGCTGACCTTGTGTTTGCTTACTTATTCATTGATAAAACTCTTTTGTTTTATGATTTTAATGTATCTTATTGTTGTTTGTAGATGTAATGTATGCAAGTAACTGCCTGCAAACCAAATTTATCTTGAGAGTAAACAATAAAGACTGAACTGAACTGAAGAGTTGTAACAATACCAGAATGTAGACTTCAGTAGCGATACCACGTGTAGTATCGTGACTCTCAATAACAGGTTGGCTATAAATTAAAAATATTCACATGCATGTACACAGTTTAACGACTCTGCTAATGTAATCTCTAATGTATACAGAATTCTGCAGTTCTAAGTAAAATATAGTGTTAAATTCATCTTAACAGTATTAGAAAGTATTAAAAGTTTGATTATTGGTATAACTCATAATAGCAACAATGTTGACAGTAAAAACAGAGCTTAAGTTTACTTAGTTAACAGATTAGCTTATAACCTCGTTTGAACCTAGTTCAAGATCTTTTCTTTTAAGTGGTCTGGTCTAACTTCTAAAAATATCTACTAAGTAAAACAACTCACTTTTTAACTAATAATGTCAGTGCAGAAGAGGTCAAGCTTGAAATTCACGAATAGTAGCATTACAGCACTGGTTAGGTTAGTTAGCTTCGCTTTCGATTTTTGCCGTACCACCTTAAACAGTACTGCAGTTAGTCAGCTGGCCAGCAGACGCGACTGTAACGGCTGCACATTTAAGGTGGAACGGGAAATTCGAGTACGACGCTGACAGTTGTCTTTGTGGTGCGGAATT
Organism: Crenuchus spilurus; assembly: GCA_036984385.1. Classification (NCBI taxonomy): domain Eukaryota; kingdom Metazoa; phylum Chordata; class Actinopteri; order Characiformes; family Crenuchidae; genus Crenuchus; species Crenuchus spilurus. The sequence goes on along the minus strand of BRDA01013197.1, from coordinate 18,625 downwards.
TTCCCACACAGAGCCAAGTTTGTGCCAGACAGAGTGACTCGATACAAGCTAAGAAACATATTAAGCTTGTAAGTGGAATATTAAGTGTGAGTTAGGTTTTGCCGTGAAGTTTAGAAGCCACTACAGTTCCAGGTTCTGTCGGAATTATTTCAGGGCCTCAGCGCGTAGCTTGTTAGCTCTAAGCTAACAATTCTGCTGCCTCATCACTCAGAATGGAGCCCAGCTAATGTTAGCGGACTTCTCCGGATTATCTCTCCATAAACTGACATAAGGGAAGGAAAACAATTACTTACAATGTTTTCTGCCATGTTTGTTGAGCCCCGATACCTGACAGAGACTGAGACTTTTCAGTGTTTAACGTTACAGCAAAATGAACCCAACTGACTGTGCGAGACAAAACTCCATAACTCAGCTCAGCGCAATGGACTCGTTCCAATATGCGACGCTCGTCCTACCTAGAATCTTTACCTAGGAAGTGTGCAGAATTCTTTGCGGCTGCGATCCAATTTCATACTTGCATCCAATACGCCTAAACATATTTAAAGTAGAGCACTTGTGTTCCAGTTACATAAAAAAAGTAGTTGTTCATAATTTACTTCCACATTGTAAAATATCATTTATATTAATAAGAAAGAAAGAAAGAGCAAAAGCTAAAAAGAGCAAGAAAGAAAGAAAAAAGACAGAATAGAAAGAAAGAAAGAACAAGCAAGAAAGAAAAGAGTAAGAAAGAATGAAAAAAAGAAGTAACAAGCAAAAAAAGAGCAAGAAAAGAAAGCAAAAACAAGCAAAAGTGCAAGAAAAGTAAGAAAGAAATAACAAGCAAGGAAGAAAACAGAAAAAGCAAGAACAAGAAATAAAGAGCAAGAACAAGAAAGACAAAATGAAAACAAGAAAAAGCAAGAAAGAAAAAACAAAGAAAGAACAAGAAAGAAAGAATAAAAATAAGAAAGAGGAAGAAAAAGACAGAGTAATAAAGAAGGAAAGAACAAACAAGAAAGAAAAAAGAAAAGGATCAAGTAAAGAAAGAAAAAAGAAAGAGAAAGAAAGAACAAAACAAGGACAAGAAAGAAAGAAAGAAAGAAAGAAAGAAAGAAAGAAAGAAAAAACAAAAGCAAGGAGAAGAAAGAATGAAAAAACGAAATCAAGGACAAAAAAGAAAGAAAGAACAAAAGCAAGAAAGAGCAAGAAAGAAAGAAAAACGGAATAAAGGAATAAAGAACGAAAGTAAGAACAAGAAAGAAAGAAAGAAAGAAAGAAAAAGAGAGTAAAAAAGAAAAAAAAAAACAGCTAAGAAAGAGCAAGAACAAGAAAGAAATAAAGCAAGCAAGAAAGCATTTTCTTATTCAAGCAAGCAAGCAAGCTAGAAATAAAGTAAATTTAAAATGCATGTTATATTCTGAGGCATGAAGTCGTGTCCAAATCCAGTGTTTACAAAAAAGTCTTTAAATGCTGTTGAGTCAGTTTTTGAGTTAGTAAGCTGTCGGTATTTTAGTTGTATATTGATGTCTACTGAACATGTTTTAAACATGATACAGTTACAAATGTCTTTATCTCAATACTGCCTTCTAAGGCACCTACTTAGCCAGCAAGTGATCAAGACATCTACCTTCAAGTTTCAGACACAGCCATTGTAACGCAGCCTGTGAACCTGTAAAGTAGCAACAGTGTGGGGTGAAATTGCCGGCTCTGCAGGCAGTTTTCAAAATAAAAGTCTCTGCTCGTGCTACTCGTACACGTCTTCAACAAACTACAGGTGAATCACAAAAAATTAGAATATCATCGAAAAGTTAATTTATTTCAATAATTAAATTTAAAAAGTGAAATTCATATATTATATAGATTCATTACACACAGAGTGTCTATTTCAAGTATTTATTTCTTTAATGTTGATGATTATGGCCGACAGCCAATGAAAACTCAAAAGTCATATAAAAAAGATTTTTAATACATAAATGCTGTTTTACTGAAAAGTATGTACAGTATATCTACTCAATACTGGAGCGGGGCTCCTTTTATTAATTACTGCATCAGTGTGGTGTTGGCATGGAGGAGATCAGCCTGTGGCACTGTTGAGGTGGTATGGAAGCCCAGGTTGCTTTCATAGCGGCCTTCAGCTCATCTGCATTGTTGGGTCTGGTGCCTCTCATCTTACTTTTAACAATAGCTCATAGATGCTCTGTGAGGTTTAGCTCAGGTGAGTTTACTGCCCAGCACAGTGATACTGTGGTTATTAAACCAGGTGTTGGTAGTTTGGGCAGGTACCACATCCTGCTGGTAAATGAAATCTTCATCTTCATAAAGCTTGTCAGGAGATGGAAGCATGAAATGCTCTAAAATGTCCTAGTAGACAGCTGTGCTGACTTTGGACTTGATATAACACAGCTAACCAACACCAGCAGATGACCTGACTCCTCAAACCATCACTGATTGTGGAAACTTCACACTAGGACCTTGATTTCCAAATGAAATGCAACATTTACTTTCAGTGATGGTTCAGTTTCTCTTTATGAGTTTATTTACTGAAATAAATTAATTTAGATTAGGGGTTCCCATCCCAGTCATGAAGTGGCAGCCCATTTAACCTACCACAAAGTGTTTCATGGCCCACAAGACAATTAAGTGAAGTTAATCTGTAAAATTTGTTCAGCTTCAAAGCTTCATTTGCACAGAGCAGTAGTTGCTCATTTTTTGTAGTTGGATGTGAAGCCTATTTAGGCTACACTAGGTAGGCTACTGACAGCTGTATGTCGTATGTTTGGGGTTATTCTTTGTTTTCTTGGTTTATGTTGGCTACTTCACTTGCAGATGGTCCAGTCTCAGGATCTTTGCTTTAGAATGACTCTATTTATGATGGATACTACATGAGAAAAACGTTATGGCAGTTATGCTGTCGACTACGAAATGCCAGACCAGTCAGGGCCAACAGCCCCCAAGCCCACAGATGTAAAACTACTGCTTTAGAGAGATTTATATTCTCTTTCAATGAATACACATTTTTTTCTTTTACACTTTTTTTCAAGCTTTATTTTGATCTCATCCTGTAGAGAAGAAGCACCTTTACTTCAGTCAGTGATTACAGACGTTGAGTGGATTGCTGTCTCTCATAAAGCATGTAGAGTGAATGAACCTACTGGCCTTTGATCTTTTTTTACATACCAACAGATCCTGTGAGTAAGATGCAGCGAAACTCCATAACAGTCTTTACATCATCAAATCAAAAAGGGTTCATGAGAAAACCAGCCTGATCATGCAGAGACTTCAAAGAAGAACTACAAAAATGAGGAAATATAGTGAATTTGTGCCTACACACATTCTAGATCAGATAAGGAGATGTAAGAGTGATAATGATGGTTAGAGTGAATATACACCCAGCAAACAATGGCTGAAATAAAGGAAGAGACATCAAATCACAACGTTGGCTTGAAAACAATTTCAATTTAAGCTTCACAAAGTAAATCCTTTTATGTAGACTTACAATGAAATGTACAAATGACACATGCAAAGGTAATCAAGAAGATTTCAACACAATTAAAATGAGGCTAAAATATTGAAAGGGCAGAATAGAACATATAGAGGAAGATAGAGAACATAGCAAAGCTATAAGGGGCCACATAAAAAAAATGAACAACAGAACAATAAAATGTAAAACTAGGTAACAAAAAATAAGCGTGCATTTAAACGAGACACAAGACAAGACAGTGTAGCGCTGGTTTCCAGTCGCACCCACCAAAGACCCTCATTTAACCCTTTAACATTCTGCTCAACCATTTGGTAGAGCACATTTGAGTCACTATATTTTATTGAAGGAGTTGAATTTAACACAATGTGATTGTACCATCTCTACCAATCGGTAGAGGTATGTTAGGCTAAAAAAATCCAGTAGAGGTCAGAAATGCAACATTTTCTTGTCTGAATGCAAACCAGCAGCTTTGTAGCCAAACCATAAGGAATAAACTGGATCAAATGCTGAAGAACCATTAGTGCTGTCGCATCACCGATGAGTTAAACAACAGATGAGTGTGTTGTTTAAAAAGTTAACAGAATTCTCATGTTATTGTACAGCTTTGGTATTTGTTTATGTTCTGTTTCCACAGTTTATGTTTGGATTTTACCATAAAGTAGCATCTCATTGTATGTTTAAAGTGTACTTTAAAAAACTGTGGGGTCGTTAAAACAATTACATAGACTGTTTGACCCCCACCCTGCCCCCCAAAAATTATAATAAATTTTTTTCTTTCTTGGTGAGGATGTTAAAGGGTTAACAGTACATATATTCAAACCATTTTAATAGCACAGTATAGCAATGTATCCTTTCAGTGGATTTCATGCTTTCCCTGAGTGTCCTAGTTCTGTTTACATGTGATAGCACTAAAAAACTAAAGAAGAGGGGATAAAAAAGAAGAGGAAAAGTCGAGAATGTAAATTTCTGCTATTGTTGTGACTCGGTTTACTCTAATAATGAATTGATCAGATTAAGTTAAGGATAGTTTCTAGTATTTTGGAGAGGGGTGATGGGCGGTATTCGACTGGAGCTTCTTAACGATTGGACTGAGCTCAAACGTACTTCAGTCAGTCAAGCAGGCATCCCACCTCTACAGGACTGTGATCTTTTTAAAACTCGGCCAAGGGTGGAGGGGCCTCCAAGATGGCAGCAGAGGGGGCCGAGGCACGTGAAACGAGAAGCCGGCATTTCACGGGCGTGTCACTTTTACTCACTCTGAGGCTGTCTTGCTTGCGTAAGTTCTGTTCCAAAAAAGGAGGGATAGAGAAAAGAAAGAAGAAATAGAAAAGGAAAGGCGGTAGAGAGTCTTTTGGTGATGCCTCTAAAAGAACGGAGCACAATCTGACTGGACAGTGAGTCAGACACAGCCTACAGAACGAGCAGAAAGAGTTTATCTCAACTGCGAGAAAGAAAGAAACCAGAAAAGACAGATAGTCAGAATTTTTTTAAGATCAGTTTTTCTTGGATTTTTCCATTTTTGTAAATGTTGCTGTTTTGATTGTGTTGTGTCATAAGGTGAACGTTTGAGTGGTCCCACTGGAGCCCATGGCCAGGGAAGAGGCAGTTGGTTTGGAGGGGGGTCTAAACAGTACTGTAGAGGATGGGAAGATTGAGGGCTCAGATGATGCCGTACTGAGCCAACTCGTGCAGCTCCAGGTGGTTGAAGGCCTCCCAAGGGCAGATGACAGTGATGTCTGTGGGGAAACAAATAACAATAAAAATTGGAGAAATACTCTTTTCTGATTGGCCGACAGGTGTGTATTTATTAAGCATAACAGGACACCTATGAAGTAGATCTAGAAAAAAGTAAGTTTAATCGCAGCTCTATTAAGGATGCACTGATCCAACTTTTTTCAGTTACGATATTGATACCGATACACACACTTTGAATATTGGCCGATACTTGATACTGATCTCATACCACGTTGGAGAAAGATTGACTACAACGATACTTTACTTAGCTTTATAAAACAAAATATAACAAATTAAACCATACAAATGAATGTACTAATCTGCAATTTTTGTCACTAAAATAAACAATTTTTGCAGCATTTCAAATTCAAAAAGTACATTAGTCAAACTTATTAAAATATATGAAAATAAATCAAATGTATCAGTCAAAATGTAGCTTCACGTTGTCAAACACAAACCATGATCTTATTTTTAACATATTTAGTATAAATTACTCAAAATCTAGCAGCTGAACCTGAGATCATGCAAATAACTTCACACACAATCAGTTTTCAAACATAGTAAACATGCCAAAATTTAGTGCAATTTAAAATAAAATGTAGCTAAAAATCCATAGTTTAAATAACTTGATCAAACATATAAATAGTAAACAAACGTATTTGTGAATATTTCATGTAAAAGACTAATAGAGAATAAAATCTAGTAGCTGAACCTGAGAATAAACAAAGTACTTGGTCAAACATACAAGCAGTAATTAAACCCTCTATACATGTAAACATCACAAATGAAGTGAATGGATTGTCCCTAGGCTAGCCTACCCAACCTTATTCTTGCACATGACTATTCTATACCCATACTCTGGAAACACTGAATGGTAAACATAGCTAACATAGTCAAAACCATTGGTTGACAACTTGCAATACAGTAGGTACTAGAACAACCAATAACAAATAAAAAAAATATTTTTAGACAACTGCTCATGTTGTTTTTGTACATGTAAATATACAAAATGTCTAAATGTGTGGCGACCAGGGTGTAAGTGGGATACCAGCCACACAGGTGTCCTGTTGAACAAAATCCCAACATGTTGTATAGCAGGACACCTTGGTACTTATATCTCTGGTATTTAAAATTTAACATTTATCAATTTAATGTTTGATTAGTCCAACTGCAGCCCAGGGTAAAGGCCACTTGTTTGGCTGCTGATCCAAACAGTAGAGTGAATGATGGGACAATATATTGAATGTTTTATGGATGTTTGGATGTTTGTTGTTTATGTTGTCTGGCACTGTTTTTCTGTTGATAAGAGGTACCACTCTGAATTCCGTTGTATCATGTACAATGACAATAAAGCTCTATTCTAAAGGAATGCCAAAAAATCTTCCGAATTTTCCACTTATGCCATGATTGGGGTTCAAATTGTACTTCTTTAATTTAGAACCAGAGCTATAAGGCTAGCATCGCTATGAAACACTAGAGCTAAGTAGTCAACCAAAGTGGTTTCCAAAGTGAAACATCGTCATTCCAACAGTGAAGGTTGGACGTTTGCCAGCTGTGAAAATAAAAGTGAAATTTCATTTAAAACATTTAACTGAATGTTTAATCCTAACAGTGGATCAGCCAGATGTGATTGATAGTTTTGCTCTGGAACTGTGAGGCAATTGTAGCTAATGGAAGTCTATGGAAGTCTATTTTTTCCAGTTAGACCAAACTTTGCCAATCAAAGCTATCTTGGCTGAAAAATGTACAAAAATTTACACTTTACAAAATTTCATTGTAAAGTGAGAATTGTTTGATTTGCTTTGGCAAACCGTTCCTTTAACTGTTTAAAAGGTTTGTCATCGGACACCTTCTGAAAAGACTTCATTCTCGTCCAGCCTTGTGCTGGTTTGCCTAAGCAGCTTGCAAAGAACAGCCTGTTTAATCTCACTGATACCTTTTATGACGAGTCATAGCCAATGCGGACAGCTCGTCTGGCATAAACTGTAATACTTGCACAAGGGCAGCTAAGAATAAATGGTGGATGACGTCCACTGAGATGATACCAGTGCACGTGAGACGATGATGAAGGGAGGGAAAAAAGAAAAAAGATCACACTCACCTGTGCCTAAACCTTCCATTCCAGGAATGTCATCTCCAAATCTGATGGGGCAAGTGGAAGAACAGATTAAGATACCAAAAAAAAGATATAATAAGACATTGTAGAACCCAATGGTGAATGAGTCTTTATGAAAACTGCATACATGGGTTTGAAGAAGAAACTTCTCCTTAAGGATGTTTAAGGTTGTATCAAATCAGCAGTTAGTAGACTCCTTCAAAGTAACCTACAAAATGATGGATACTCCAAGTACTTTTTTTGGGTTCCTCAGCTTGGCCCAGTGATGAAAGCATCTAAGAAGCCTCCAGAAAACAAGGCGGCTCTCTGAGATGTTCTCATGAATGGTGCTTGAAGGAAAGCACTGATCTAGTTAGATGTTCCTGCAGGAGCTTCTAGACCAGGGGTGTTAAACTCCAGTCCTGGGGTCCAGCACAGTTTGGTGATTTCACTGCTCTGGCTCTACAATTAAACCTGGTTTAACCTACTGTGTTGAATCAGGTGTACTTGGTCAGGAAGATTCCTCAAGTAGATGTTTTAGAACCTCCTGCAGGAACCTCTACCTAGATCAGTGGGTTCCTTGCAGTAACCCCAATTGTATGGGGAGGTTTCTTGAAGCACCTAAATTGCTTTTCTTTGAGTGTCACATTGAATATTCAAAAGTTGCATTTCGTTTTTAATCTCAGTATGTATTTTCTGGGAACTGAAGCTTTGAAGCTTTGGTGTTGGCAGTATCATTCTACCAGTCTAGCTACACATGGATTTGAACTTTAGATCAGTACTATGTGGTTCACAACTAACCCAAAATATTTCCAACAATATTGATTTGGCTTGACAGATAAATGGTTTCAACTCCCAAACAACACCCACAGGGTTTCACTCCCATGCCTTTTTGTATAGTTTGGCAGAAAACTGGTATGAGTCTCCAGGAATAGTTGCAAAGATACATTTTTGTTTGATGGAACCCATTTATGTAGATAGAGGTTTGTTACTTCATTTAGAGTGTAAATGACTACACAACTTATTACATTTACTAGAACATCTCCAAACATTAGAATATCATGAAATATCATGTTCATATTTTAATTTTAACAAGTTATTTTATACTAATTATTTTCACATATTTTGAGCTTTTTTGTTTTAATGTTGCTACAGTTTGTAAGTAATTGAACTCAACATATTCTAATAATTTGAGATTCTGGATTTTTATGAGCTAAAAGTAGAGGTGGGTAATCCAGGTCCAGAAAGTAAAAATCCACCCCGGGATTTTGTTTCAACTGCCTAGTTTGTTACGCTGCAGCAGAGCCACACATGCAGTTGCAGCAAAATCCTGGGATGGATTTTTCTTTCTGGACCTGGATTACCCCCCTCTAGCTAAAAGCCATTCTGATCAACATTAAAATAAAAAAGGATTGAAGTGTCAGTGTAAAGAATAGAAAAAGGCAGCCATAGCCTGGTGGTTAGGGATCTGGTCTTGTAAACAGAAGGTCATGACTGAAGTGCACCTAACCCCCAACTGCTCCCAGGGGTGCTGTGGATAAGGCTGCCCACTGCTTCGGGCACATGTTCTCACAGCCTGGTGTGTTCACTAGTGTGTTTGTTTCACTGCATGGATGGGTTAAATGTGTAAATATTGTGACAACCCTACTCTGTGCAGCATCTCTAGGAGAGTGTTGTTTCAGGTTTCACTGTGTATTTGACTTGACTTGACTTGACTTGACTTACCCCTGGACGCCTTTCTTTGGCGGCTTGCTCTTGAACTGGCGGGTCTGCCTCTGCTTGAACTTGGGAGGACCTTTACGTGGTGTGGCTGGACCACCGGTCACGCGGGTGGCTGACTTGACCTCTGGTTTAGGAGGTTCGAGATTCATGACTGATTGTTAACGTTGGTGCTGGGTGGTCTGTGTCACCGGGCGTTTTTGGGAGATGGTTGGCTCTGCGTATTGTTCCTCCTTGATTTGTAGATATCTGGTAACATGTCAATAAAGAGCAGACTTTTTAGATTTTTAACACAACATAAGTCATTTCTATCTGAGGATCACTTCTAAGTTTACACTGAGTTAATGCTGGGTGACACACAGTTGTATGCAACCATATTGTTTTGTCCATAAAATGTTAAAAGTTTACAAAAAAAACATTTTGCATAAAGCTATATAATTTACACCATTACAATATGATATTGACATGTTGTGATATTGCTTTTTTACATTTTAGTGATATATCCATAATAAAAATAAATAAATAGCAAGCTTTTTCTTTTTAGATATGAATTTATTATATTTATAGTTTTACCACTAGAGTGTTTTCAGACATTCAACATTACAGTCTAAACTAGTATTACCCTCACATTGGTAAGCTGTAAGCATATGCCTATGGTCTGTAAGCTGCCCCGTCCTCTCCTGTTGCCCCATCACCTCTGCAGTGGGGCTGTATCTGTAATCCTCTTACTGATAAGCAACACAGATCTGCAGACACGCTGAAGTGGAGATGCATGTCAGTTCTGGACTCTGCCTGTGATTTCATGAACACGTTCCATGCAAGAGTGGTACAAGAGGTGACCCAGTTTGTGTAATCCAGGGCTCAAGTTAATAAGTGCACCCATATCCCAGCACTGGCCATCGGGACTCAAATTAATCTCATTAGCGAAAGGACAACAGCGAACATGCTGAGCTCACAGAAAGGATCTGAGAAATGAGCCTAGATGATCTGCTTCAATGTCAAACCCTCAAATCTATTATTCATTAAACTGATTTATATCATTTCATTTTATATATTTGTGTGTGTGTGTGTGTGTATAATGTGATATTAATCTCATAATTAGTCTCAAAATACTGAACGTACAGTTGCGTGCTTTGAGGGGAAATAAAAAAGGAACGTCTGATGAAATAAAAAAATTACCTTTAAAAAAAAAAAAAAAAAAAAATTGGCAACTACTCAATAACTAAACACTTTACATTTGAATTTGTTAACTAGAACTAGAACCAGAACTAAATAAATTGCTCTATCATATTTTCTCAGTTCCATAATAAATCGGAAAAATCTGTTGAAATCATCCTTCCACTTCATCAGATCAGAACTCACTCTTGCATGGACAATGTAAAAATACCCTGGTGATGATGAATACTCTTTTCTGATTGGCTGGCAGGTGTCTATTATTTCTGTATATCGGGACTCCTGAAGTAGGCCCAACATTATCCTGACTGCTTTATCCAGGATAAAAACATCCCGTTTTACAACATGAATGGATGAGGTGGAGGTAAAGACCACCATGATCGGGACGACCTCTCGTATGTGAAGAAAAATAAAAAGACACTAAGAGACACAAAAAGGCTCCAGAAGGGTTGTCCATCAAAGGACACATGGAATATCCTGACTGTTGGTCTACAGTTCAATCTTCCATGTATTACTTGTTGGAGCTAGTCACAGGGCTCGACTATGGTCGACTTTTTTGGGGGAAATTATGTCCCAGTTATTGTTCATCTGCTCGGTTTTCATTGACATGCCTAAGTGACTTCCTGCTAATTTCACAAAAACACCCAGTGGTACCAACTGAAAATGAGTGCGAAAACAAAGAGCCGAGAACCCAGAACAAGTGTACAAAGCAAAGGCTGCCGGCAAATCACACCAGCATGCTCTAAAACAGAGCTTAAACCCGTAAGAGTGATGTTAAATGATAATTTATCCATTTTAATTAGTCATTTATTTCTCATTGTGTTCTGTATGTAAAACTATAGTTATTCTATATAAAATGTATTTTTGTTAGTGTTTTGGAGTGTCTGGAAAAGATTACTTGGATTTACATTATTTTTTAAGGGAAATACTGCTTCAGTTATCATTCATTTCGGTTATCGTCAGATACTAGAATTCTGCCCAGCACTGAATATTCCATATTTCATACATTTGAACAATTCTACTCACATTTCCTTCACACATATCCTACAGAGTTCTAGAGCTCTAATTCTCATTCCATATTCCTATGACATAATCCAAACATTCATTGAGATTCTAGAATTCCACTCATCTTTCCATGGCTTATGGACTTCTACATTTCCACTTATTTCAAATTCCTTAAAATTACAGTGATCTCATCTTCCAATATTCCAGTTCTGGAAGTCTGCACTCTATATTCCATAGTTTATTCCATAGATTATTTCTACTCACCGTTGCAGCTGATTGACAGCAAAATGGCTTTGTGTGGGCGTAACACCACTCTTTCTGTGTCTATCTCTCTGTCTGGTGGAGGATTGGAGGTCTATGCTGGGCTTTCTCTGGGAGAGGCATTGGGGCTGATGGGTCTTTTATATCCTCAGTCCCACTGGCAGATTAAGAGAGGGACGCCTACCACCCCTGATCCCATATCAGTGTGGCGGATGGATAGTATGTTTGTGTATGTGTCTCCATTTTTTAAATGAAGTACTTATGCAAAATATATTAATGCTACAGTAGACCCTTCTGCCACATAAATCATTTTTTTTTTGCAATTTGGAGATGAATATGAACTTCATATATAAGGTTTTATTATTGGCTACTAACACAAGAATCTAACAACATTTTACAGGCATTTTATAGGCAATGCTGTGTATAAGCATAAATAGAAATAGCACTTAATTGTTCAACTTACAATGTCATTAAATATTATTAAGTTAACATTTGCAAATGTTTGACTTACAATTTCATTAAATATTACAAACAAGTAACATTTGCAAATGTTCAACTTACAATTTCAATAAATATTACAAACAAGTAACATTTACAAATGTTCAACTTACAATTTCAAAAAAATATTACAAACAAGTAACATTTGCAAATGATCAAATTACAATTTCAATAAATATTACAAACAAGTAACATTTGCAAATGTTCAAATTACAATTTCAATAAATATTACAAACAAGTAACATTTGCAAATGTTCAACTTACATTGTCGTTAAATATTACAAACAAGTAACATTTGCAAATGTTCAAATTACAATTTCAATAAATATTACAAACAAGTCACATTTGCAAATGTTCAACTTACATTGTCGTTAAATATTACAAACAAGTAACATTTGCAAATGTTCAACAGCAGAACCTTTTTAGGGGCTATATAGAACCATTTTCAGAACGTTTTTGTATAGAACCATCTGCAACACATTCCTCATTAACCTGACTAATTTCTTCCCTAAACAACCCTTGAAGAACCATCTCTTTTAAAAGTGTATAAATAGTAACATCAGACAAACTGACCATCTGCAATTCTCTTCATTTTTCTCCAGACTACATTATTCTTGACTGGCTACATTTGGGCTAAAGGCAAATTGATTTTTGGAGCTTTGATGAGATCATATGTTCCACATGAACTTACATCCTCACACTGCATTACGTCACTGCTCATAGGGCACTCAGCTCATTCCTAAGTCCTGAAAGCAGCTGGACGACGGTTCTGCTCTCTGGACTGCAGATCCAGTCCCAGCCTGCTGACTCAGAGTACACGGATCAGTATCGCTGTCGTCAGGGAAACTGCTCATGTCACAAATTGCCATGCCAACAAACATGCCACGCTGCTAGGCAGCTCTGAGAGTACACCATATTCCTGAAAGTACCGTAAAAAGCAGAGTTTTACAAACCTTAAAAAAACTTAAGATATTAAACCATAGACATCAATCACACATCAGAAAATGTCAAAATTGTGACAAAAGTTCCTAATTTAATTTCAAAAGGTAAACACTCATGTTTTAGAGTCACATAAAATGACCATTTAAGCACATTAATGTCATGGTCAGCAAAGCATTTGGTCATTAGTTTGGCATGACGGGCAGGTATTAAGGACAAACTTGACAGCAGATGGAAGAATGAAATGCTCTAAAACCTGTATAAATTGGTATAGAGCTGCATTAACTTTGGACTTGATAAAACACAGTAGACGATCACCAGCAGATGGCATGACACCTCAAACCATCACAAAAACTTCACACTGGACTTTGGACACCTTGGGTTCTGTGTCACTCCACTCTTCCTCCAGACTGACCTTGACTTTAAAACAAAATTTAAAACTGAATTTCATCTGCAAACCCTGGACCACTGAGTAACAGTCCAGTTCCTTCTCTACTGTTGACTTTAAGCCATTCCTGGAGTAGCTCTGCTTGTTTGATGATTTCTGGACCATCCATCCTTCTCTTGATCATTTCAGTGGGGTTCAGGTCTGGGGATTTGGTTGGAGGCTTTTCCAGAGCTGTATAATGTAAAACTAAAGAACAATGAGTGAGTAAGGCTGCTTGAAGTAATTTTTTGCTAAATTTATTTGCAATGTTTCTCTGAACCACTCTTTTAGCAATCAATTACACAAAAGATGCTAATAATTGAAGAGGGTTTATCAATAGTGGATTGATGGATGGATGGATGATTGGTAACAAATTGTGCAGGTAAAGTGACTGTGCACTGTAAACAATCATGATCAATTTAGTAAATATATAAACAATGATAAATGCATCATATATTAATAGATGCACAATATGTATATATGTGCATAGATGAATAGACAAATATACAGTATATGAGTGATATGAGTGGAGACATGTTGTAATGTTGGAAAGAAACATTATGAGCAATCAAGGCTGTAAAGTTTGAGATGAGATAGTCAGAGATGAGTTGGATTAAACAGATAATCAGATTGAATCGAGGAAACATCCATGACAAAGGCCAGTGACACGTATAAAGTCTGTTACACCTGTAGTGAAGAATATGTTAAAAGGAAAAAGGATAAGACTAAAAGGATTTGAAAGGCAGACAACAGACATGAACATCCATTTCCAGAAGGTCCAGTCCAGGTGGAGCTGGAGGAGCAACTCCAAGATCTGTTGTGTTATCAGTGAGCTGTGGTACTAGATATGCTAAAGGACATATGGATACAGCACTTCAGTGAGGATTTGATCAGTGGTTCTCCAGGAAAAGATGAAGCAAATCTTAAAGAAGACAAATGAAAATGTTTTGGGAATACATTTTTGTATTTGAATGTCAGATATTTCAAAAATTATTTTTCATCCCAGGTTAAAGAAGGATTGAGATTTATGTGGTTATTTTTTTATTTTTTAGAGTATTTAGTTAATCGTGTAAAATATGAACATGCCATTAAGCAGTGTATTTCTATTCATATTAGATAAGCAGTTTTTCATTGCCGTTGACTTTAGATTGCAGTAGTTTTTAGGGACAAGCAACTGAAAAGATCAATCAAAAAACAAGTTCTCAGCTCAGCCACATCAAAAATATCAGGTTTTATCCAATCTGTAAATGAGAGACTCCCCCCAGTGGTAGCAACTGTAATAATTTTTATTTACATGTATATATAAGTTTAGAATCAAAGCAAACAAAAGTTGGAATAAATAAAATACATTGAATACCTGATATAAAATTCTGTGCATTTTTTTATCCTGTGTAAAAGATCATGAAATATTTCACACAAAACAAGTATCTCTGATACCATTAAAGTTCTGGATTCAAGTGTCTGAATCAGCATAAAAATAAGCCTTAATTGTCTAATACAAATAGTTGTGAAGTTATTCGACATAGTAAAAATACATATATTAAATAAAAAAAGTGCTTTGGGAGTTCTGTAAAATACTTGTGCGTTATCATCCATATAGCTTATGACCATGCAGAATGAAAGGGTTTCAACCTGAAAAGCTAGCTGAGGACCAGAACGCCAAGGCCTCTGCCTTCAGTCACTAGCTCATCCACAGTGACCCCGAACACCATTACTCATCACTCCGTTATCCATTTTCCCCATGACTTACATGCCTGCATGTTCTCTAGAGTGTAATAGTAGAATTACAAAGATGGATGTTCTTAGGCTGGCTTTATAGGGTGATATCTTCACCATATAGGCCGAATAGTTGCATGGAGCATATTTTTATACAACTTCACAGTTAAGGATATTTTACAGTCTGCAACTCAAGTGTTGTTTCATGTATGTTCCATATGGTCATAGGCTGTTATGGGCTATTAATAGTGCAGAATTTTAGGAGGCTTCTCAAAGTAGCAAAACTTCTTTAACATGACACCCCATTCAGAGGTGCACATTATGACCACACAATATCACAATGTGCTTTTCTGCGGACTATCGTCAGTACTTCTCATCCAATCACTACAATATTTAGAAAATAAAGCAAATAGAAATAAACAGTCTCACAGGGGTAAAATAACTAAATAAATTAACATTTATTGAGTAGCCTGATCTCCATTTTAAGGTAAGTCTTAAGGTTCTCATCATGAACGTTCTCCTCCATCGCAGCCAGCGCTTTCTCTCCACCATCACTGTAGTATTTCAACAGCTGTTCAGCATACTCAATCCATACACAGTTATGGCAGCCACTCATACAACAGCAGGTGGGAGGGGGTGGAGGGCCTGCGTCTACAAGTTTTGAAGGACAGTGCTCAGACTGTGCAGTTTCATCAGTGGATGCACCTGCTGAGGCTGCTGATGTGGCGGGAGAGGGAGTGGCAGGTGGGTCCAGATTTCTGCACTGGAGATGGGGAGTGGCACAGTGCAGAGGTCTGCTCTGGGAGAGCATGGCACTGCTGAAGGGTATCTTTCTGAAAGGTGGTAGGTGTAAGAAGTACAGCTGTGGAGAAAGGGAGCATGTATAAGTTACTTTTGTGTCAGGTCAACTCGGGATCTTCAAACAAAATGAAAAATTTCCAAACTCAAACTAGGTTATGGGTTTTTCCCCTCACGCAAACAGCTAATAATAGCCTGGCAGCATGATTATTTCAGTATTCAGCATTGGGAATATGGGAGTTTGTTAATCATCTTATGAATAAGGCCACTAAGGAATGAGTATTTTAGGCGGTGTTCTAAAATAATTTTCTATTCATATCTATTTACCTTTTTTACCTGATCTGATTGTACCTTGTGGGTGTATATACTTGACATTTCTGCCAAGGCCAAAGGCTACAAAACAGGTAAAATCAAAGAAATTAAAGCCAAAGGACAATTTCTACTTTTTAACTCTACAAGATGACCAACATCACTCAACAAAAAAACAAGTAAAAGAGATTAAAACAGCGTCTGCTAGGATGTTGCAGACCTGAAATTTTTTAAAAAGGCGCTGATACAGTAGCACAATGATCTGAAATAAAAACTCAGAGTTCTACATTGTATGGTGTTGCCCTGTACACAGTGTGTGGCTATGTTATTTTGTAGAACCACAAAGAACCACAGAGAAGACCACAGTGTGGAATATCCCAACTGCGGAGTAAGCATTAATACTATAAAGGCATATACTTTGTGCTAATCTTAATAATATGGACTTTGGCAGGTTAGTTAATGTTTTTTTACTAAGTGATGAAGGGTTGCTATGCCAGTGTAACTTTTGTCATACTAATCTGTTGTGTTCACCATTATTTAGAAATTTTCCAAGCTCCTCCCTTTCTGCCACACATTCCATCAACTTCATTCTCAAAAATTTATTACTTCTGATAATGCATTGTGAAATTATGAGTGCACTCAACTTTGACATTAGTAACTAGACTACATAGTGTTTAGTGTACAATTGGGACACAGCCCTGGTGTTTGTCTGAAGAGATAAATCATTACATTTTAAGATCTTTTATGGTTCCTTCATCCTTGTTCTACTAAGTGCCAGTTTGTGTCATATTTCCATTTTAATCCAATATCATTGATAAAACACCTTGGAAACAACTTAAGATGACAGATGTTATTGCATCCAAGGACAGTAGGACCTCGCATACTGAATAAGTGCAATTCCTAACTGTAAACTGTTAGTGTGTCATTTGGGATGCAGCCATTTTCATACAAATTCAAGTACATCAAATCAAGATGATGTTTGATATCATTATTTGATGCCAAAAGACACAAAAACACTATGCTGCAACACTGGCAGCTGGCAGTGCCACTATAACTTCATGACAGTGCAGGCTCAGGGCAATAAAAAGTGTTAAACAAAACCTGTAAATCAAGGTTTTAGAGCAGCATACAAACCTTCAGACACACTTCAGTACACAGCAGCTAAGGTTAGCCACATGCTTATAGCAGTGTTTTGTTTTTAGCCGTTTAGCTAACAGGTTTAAAGACACTCACCCTATGCAAACACGCCGAAACATTCTTCAGAGACATTTTGCGTCTCTTTAAAAAGCCTTTTTATTCTGCCTCATATTGTCCATACCTCTAAAACACGGCTCCACTGTCTGTAATCGCTTACTGTAACCTTGTGAAGCAGGTCTGACTGAAAGTGGACGCGTCCATCTTTGAAACCGATGTGACGTCTTTTCATCTGGAATAAATGATTCATTTCAACGAACCGATTCTTTCCAATTGCCAATTTGAATAAACGTATTCTAGCACTTACTTTCAGCTTTTTTGGTTGATGTGGATGCAGCTTAAAGCCATAATCACACACATAAAAAATATTTTACTTCAATCATAAAATAATGACTCGTTTTTTTCATAATCGGTTCATTCACGAGTCATGCATCGCTATTGACCAATCAGAACGGGGAGAGCAGGAGGCCGTTACGTCGACTAGGAAACGAAATAATTAAGTTACATTAAAATTAAAGTTAAATTAAAATTACATTAAAGTTATTTGCTTAGTTCCTGCTAAATATTGTAATCAATATATCAGTACTGTTTATTTATTTATTTATTTATTTATTTAGTCAAAGGTTGCGTGTAATGACGTTATATTCCAGGCAATTTAGCTAAGTAAACACTATTATTTTGTCTTTAGGCTTGTCTGAGGAACATGCACAATAAACTGTAATAATTACACAATAAACTAGAAACATGGGCTGCGTCCAAAATCACACACTTAGACTATAGATACTACCTTCGAACCACTGAGCACTACTCGACCAATCAAGCAGCAGGTCCGCCAACTCACCAACGTCTTTTGACCAATGGCGTCACACAGCCACTTTAATATTTCAACAACATGGCCTCTTCATGTTCTCCATAAAGTTACTAATAATGTTAATTGGTGTTCTTATTAATGAACTGCTGACATGGGTTGCCAGGTCCCCAAAAATGAACCAGGCACAGCTGTTAACTGAAAGCCATTCCAGGTGACTACCTCATAAAGCTGATTGAGAAAATGGCAAGAAAGCTGGCATCTAAACAAGAGGTGCCTACTTTGAAGAATATAAAATATAAAACATGTTCTGGTTTGTTTAACACTGTTTTGTTTACTAAATAATTACATATGTGTTTATTCATAGTTTGGATGACTTTAGTATTAATCTACAATGTAGAACATTTTTAAATAATGAAAAACCATGGAATGTCCAGAAGATGTGTCCAAACACACACACACACACACACACACACACACACATATATA
>BRDA01013196.1:18657-39024 GCA_036984385.1 Crenuchus spilurus | reverse complement strand
ATATATATATATATATATATATATATATATATATATATATATATATATACACACACACACACACACACTCATCAGCCACAACATTAATACCACTCACATATGAAGAGAATAACATTGTTTCCTTTTTTAAGACCCCAAAGTTTTTTTTAATGTACACTTTAAACATTCAGTGAGATACTTTATGGTAAAATTAGAACATATCCTACATCAACTGTGCAATAACATGCTAATTTTGTTTACTTTTTATACACCACAGTCATCTGTTTGTTGGTGTAACAACATTAATGGTTTTTTAAGCATTTGATCCAGTTTATTCTATGTGGTATGGCTATGAAGCATTGTTGGGTTGCTTTGAGACAAGAAAATGTTGCATTTCTAGTGACCTCTAGTGGATGTTTTTAGCCTAACATACCTCTACCAATTGGTAGAGATGGTACAATCACATTCTGTTAAGCTCAACACCTTCCTCAAGAAGATAACGTGACTCAAATGTGCTCTACAAACAGTTGATCAGAATGTTAAAGGGTTAATGAGGTCTACATAACACACAAAGGACTGAGTGCATATTAACCATATTACTAAATAGGTTTTAACGTTTTGACATTTGCAGTTCATTACCTAACAGTTTACTTAATGATGTCATGGATGTATAAGTATGTTAAGTGTATTTTTGAACTGGTTGTGTTTCTAGAACTTTGGTGTTATCCAGCAAAATTCGTATTCGCACCAGTTTTGATAGGAGCCGAGGATGCATCATCAGCAGAGGGCGCTGTACAGTGCACAACAGAATTAAAGAGATAGTGAATTAAAGTAAATGGAGCTTCTGGTGCTACTTTCTAGTGTCTCTAGAAAGTCTTGACCACAGGAAACACACAAATGAAGACAACTGCATGCTCTTCGAGGATGTTGCTACTGTTTTTTTGTAGCAACTGCTATTTTGATTTCTATTAACTCTACAACTTGACATGCCCACAAATGTCATCACAGTTTGCACTGAAAGACCTACTGTTCTTTGGTTCCAGCTGGGAATGAACTTCCAGAAGCAATTAATTTTGATGGAAATGCGCCAAACGGTTCAAAATTAGGTGCGTGAACATGTTCTGCGTTGGTTGCAAAGATCTGTCTGATGATCTCATCATGGTGGATGGAGGTGAATGGTGAGATGGATATGAGCACACTTCCGGAAGACCTTCAGTAGGATGAGGAGCAGATAGACTCTGGATAGAAAGAATAAAGGGAAGTGCCAAAAACAAAGGCCAAAGCTACTTAGCAAATAGCTGACCTTACTGTGCTCATGAGGCAAGAACCTTTCACACGAGTATTTGACAGACCCTTCTGTCCACACACACACACACACACACGCACACACACACACACACACACACACACACACACACACACACACACACACAGAGTAAGCTGCTAAGGGCTCATGAAAGAGCTTTAGTGGAACAATGTGGCTGTGTTCTCACTGTGAGATCTGCTGTCCTCTGAGCCTTCTGAAAGGGCCCTTCAACCAGACTGAGCTCTGATGGCACACAATTACAGCAGCCTTTCGCAGAGACCCAGAGAGCTGACACATCTCAGAACAGCTACACCTGACTTCCAGTACAGGATAAAGTTTACATTACTAGGTCTTAGATCAGCATATAAAACCAAATGATCCTCAACAGAGGTGGCCAGCGGTGGACTGGCCATCTGGATGTTTTAAAAAAGACCAGAAAGAACAGCCATCCATTTAACAGTGACTGAGGTCAACCGAGAAAGCTGCAAACCCAGCCACGTCTGACCCCTCACATTCAGAGAAAGAAAAAACAGCCCATCCCAACCTGGCAACCAAAGGTTTTAACCATCTTAGCCTAGTCTAGGGCTGAATTTATTCCCCAGTCCATCACTGCAGATAGCTCATCCATAGGTACACTGTAAATAATTACTGTAAAAATACAGTCAAAATACAACAGTGAGATGCTATTTATTGTAAAATACAGTAATACTGTGAATAGCAAGGCTTTATTCACAGTATTACTGTATATTGATGACATATGACTCCAGTAAAGCATTTTACAGTACAGTACCGTATTTTCTCAGATGGTTTTAGCTCCACACCTGTCAGATGCCCCTTTTGTCAGAAGTTCCAGGATTACTCTTTCATTAACAAGTTAAGCCGTCTCAATAAAATAAATAGTTATTTTGCTGTGTGTGTAAGTTTGGATGATTAACAATTATAAAATAATTAAAAACTTTAAATAAACTACAGCAATATTGTGGCATTGGCCTCGAAAGGCCGCTGTTCTTATGAGCAAGTCAGTAGTTCATGCAAATTAGCTTTGCAAAGGCTCGTGGGAGCATATGCGTCCTTCCCTTTCGGGGTTGTTTATTGTTTATTGTGTTGTTCTTTGTTGTTTAAGTGTAAATAGACTTTATTTGGGGTTATTTGGGAAAGTACTGTTAAATTACATTAGAGGTACTGTAAAATAACGGTAGCATGCTTGCATGTACTGCAAAATCACCACAAAAGCAGTTGTTCTACTGTCACATACAATAATTCACTATACAGTAAAATACTGTAAAAAATAACAGTAGATGTACTGTAAAATTACAGTAAAATGGTGACGTCTCTGCTGCTGGTATTATCCTGTTAATTTACAGTGAAATATTTTACAGAGAAGACTTTCAACACTTAGAAACGGGAATAATTTATAAAGTTATAGTACAGTTAAATCTTCAAAATCTTCATGATCCCTTCGTTCAATCTCAAGAACAAGAATTAGACTATTAATTTTTCATGAAGCAGGAAAGATTACTGCAACTCCTGTAGAATGGCCTTTGGCTGCCTCTGCAGACGTAGAGTAATGGCAATAATTCTGGAGCTGGTCGTATTCTTAAAAGTTTCCTTTTTTAAATCAGCCTTAATGGCTCTTTCAATTAAACTCAGACATCCACACGCGCATGCAAACACCTACAGGCACTGAGCCACAGGCACACAGTCACAATCACAGTAAAATCCTGGCTGCAGGCGCAGATCTGCGAGTTGAACTGGGGTTGGCCAAGAGTGCTTTCAGTACCTGAAGCCAAGACCATCAATCAGCTGCTGCTAACTTCACCTGGCCTCAAACAACGACTGCACTCAAGATGAGTGGAGCTGTGTACTGAGAGCTCCTTCACAACACCAGGAGACTACTAAACCACTGAGCTTATAGAGCAGCACAGCAGAAATATGTGGAGAAACTTGAGTTTTGACTTCTTCCAGCCTCAGTACTGTATCAGTGCTTCCACAATAGCAGTGTACACACAGACACACTGCACCCTCTAGTGGTAATAGTCCTATGTTACAGAGCAACTTGTAAATACCAAAGAGACTGAGGGGCTTTCCAGAGAAGAACTGAATGTATTTATAAAGAATTTCATTGACTTGAATCATTTCAATGTAAACAAAGTTGATGTCTACTCTAAAGACTTTCTAAAGAGAACTGTCCATAGCGCTGGTGATAGGAACCAGATGTCTGAAGTGTTTGTTATTATCTGTCACCTGATGTCTGAGGTATTGTTTACTAGTGTAATTACAAAAATTTGAATATTGTGAAGAAGCTCATTTGTGTTCATATGTTCATTACACATAAAGTCACATATTTCAAGCTTTTTTTGTTTTGTTTTAATGTTGATACTCTTTGAATAGTAATTTATTCAAGACTATAAATTAAATTTTCTAATAATTTAAGATGCATGATTTGTTTTATTTTAATGGGCTTTAAGCCAAACCGCTCAAAAAAGCTCAAAATGTCACTTTACATGTAAAAAATATAAAATAAATGCACTGCTCAAAAAATAACACATCCTAGATCTCAGTGAATAAAATATTCCAGTTGACAGTCTTTATTTATTACATAGTGGAATGTGTTAAGAACAAAACAAAAATGATCAATGTAAATCAAATTATTACCCCTTGGAGGTCTGGATTGGGAATCATACTCAAAATCTCATACCACCCTCATGGAGTCTGTTTCTGACAGTTTGAGCAGAAACATGGATATTAGAGCCCTGCTGGAGGTCATTTTGCAGGGCTCTGGCTCTGCACCTCCTGTTCCTCCTTGCACAAAGGAGAAGATAGCGGTCCTGCTGCTGGGTTGTTGCCCTCCTACGGCCCCCTCCATGTCTCCTGGTGTACTGGCCTGTCTCCTGGTATCTGCTCCATGCTCTGTACACTGTGCTGACAGACACAGCAAACCTTCTTGCCACAGCTCGCATTGATGTGCCATCCTGGATGAGCTGCACTACCTGAGCAACTTCTGTGGGTTGTAGACATCGCCTCATGCTACCTCTATGGTGAGAGAACTGACAGAATGCAAAAGTGACCAAAACATCAGCCAGAAAGGATGAGAACAAAGAAAAGGTCTGTGGTCACCACCTGCAGAACCACTCCTGTATAGGGGTTGTCTTGCTAATTGCCTCTCATTTCTACCTTTTGTCTGTTCCATTTGAACAACAGCAGGTAAAATTGATTCACAATCAGTGTTGCTTCCTAACTGGACAGGTTGGTTTCACAGAAGTGTGGTTGACATGGAGTTTGTGTTGTTTAAGTGTTCCCTTTATTTTTTTGAGCAGTGTATATATGTCTTTTAATTGAAACAAATGATGAACACAAATTAGCTTTTTCATGTCTTTTAAATTGTTGGAGATGTGCTAGTATAGTTTGAGTGGCTCAGTGTACTAAGAACTGACACTATGATTTAAGTATTGGCAGTTGAGGGGGCAGTTGGAGGGTTGCTTTGCACAGCATACTTATGTGGTGCCCCACTGATGTTTGGGGCCCCACGCGCAGTGCATGATCCACTTGGGCTGCTTTGCCATCGACAGCTGGGGCCAGAGAGAGCAAAATTGGCTGTGCTTTCTCTAGGTGGGTAGATGGCACTCTCTCCCCATCACTACTAAGTAATGCCAGCTGTAAGTAAAGCAGTCTGCCAGCCGATCCATCAGTGCTGGGGATCTTGCGCTTTCCTCCGAGCGTGTGAAGTGACCCAGCGACGATGTATCAGCAGCAGTTGGAAAATAGGCAGTGGCTGATTTCACATGGAGAAGGAGTCATGTGCAAGTCTCCACATTCCTAGTCAGGGACATTGCAAGAGATTGGGAAAGTCCTAGAGGATGGGTGGATCAATTGACTACTAATACATTGAGGTAAACAGTGACATTATTTATATGTCACTGATTAAATTATGCAGACATTTGTGACCAATGCTTATCAACATTTTCATGCAAACTGTTGAGCGTATGAACTTTAAGCATCATGTATGCTGTGGGCTGATGGGAAGTGATGTGATCTTGTGACCAGACTGCTCACCTGGCAGTCATTTTCTACAGCACTTTTATTTGTATGTATATACACAGAATACGTAATGTGTGTATAGGGGGTGTTGAGACTAGAACTAGTTTGTCCTTGCATAGATCTAAGATGTCCTTTCTGTGTTTATGCGTCATTATATATTAAGGTATTTATCAGGTTAGGACAAAATCTCAACAGCTACGTCTTGACTGTTTTTCTTCTGGTGGTCAATTAGAAGACAATAGCAATCTTTCAAGCATTTCCAGCTGGTTGCTGAGGTAAAGCAACATCATCATTAAACAGGCACTTGTACCACGCGGTCTGCTATAAGTAATTTCTTTGGTCTTTGAGGTTGGATGTATATTTACTCTGGTCTGCTCACCACTCTCTCAGTTCTGTTTTTAAACCAGCCATTTTCACTCTCACGGACAAAAAGTGAACCAAGCAGACTCCTTTTTCCCAGTAGGCTGTGGAAAAAAATGTATTTGCTTGCAGGACTCTGGTGCTTTATTGAGTGTAATTAGCCAGTTTAAGGAGCTGACCCTCTGGGAGAACATTCCAGAATTGTTCCGAGGGTGTGCCAGCCAGCCATAATGTCTTTGTTTACCTCTTAGGAGTGATGTGGGAGGGAAGAAAAACCCCAGAATCTTTACTGATAGACATCCAACTGTTTGTGCCCAAAGTTTTTGGTGCAATTAAGACTGGTAACAGTACATGCAGTCCAACTGTTTGATATGCTAGCTTCCCCAACATTATCTAGGATGTGCTTGCCCAGTGTGGGCTTTCTAAACTTGGGGATTTTTTTTTAACTTTAAAGTATTGAAAGTGTTGAAATGTTTCAATTGTCAAATTTGGTAATCAGTTCTCTACTCAAACTTTGAGTCCTTTTTAAAAACAAGTTTCAAAAATGACCCTTTATTTTGTTCACAACCAAAGGGTTCTGTATGGATTACAGATATTACATTTAATAAAGAACATACGTTAATTAAGATATTACAAATTGTAATCAAATTTGTATTTTTAGTATTGATTTGGTATAAAATACTGTCATCAGTATCAAAATTCTAAAAATCAAAATCAAAATATCAAAATTCAGTATCAAAATTCTAGTACTGTGACAACTCTATTTATGCCAATATTATTATTTGTTGCTGATTATGTTGAAAATATATTACATTATATTATATTACACTCTGTTATATTATATTATATGATATTATTATGAAAGCGAGGGCTGTGAATGAATGGCAGTTCCACCTCCTGAACATCTATGCCTGAAGTCTCTTTAACCCTCTGGAGTCTGAGAGTATTTCAGACATTCTGATGTAGTCTGACATGGCTTTGACTTTTTTACAAATTACACCCATCTAAAATGATATATTTCCAAAGTGTTACACAGGCTTTTGTTCAGCACAAACTCAGCAACAACAGTGTGAAAACAGTAAGAGTGTCATAAATCTATATTTTGATTAAATCTGCTCTAAACTTAGACTTTCCAAAAACCAGATTTTTAGATGTGCTGATATGTTGTGAAAAAACACTCTAAACATTTCTAGCAGAGACTTTTGTGCCCTGAACTGAATAAAGAAAGGTGTTGGCTACATTCTGGTTGTTATGGTTTTTAGAAATTGTATGTGGTTTTATTTCTAAAGCTTAACTAATGTGAGGTGACGTGTTTCGCTCATTCAGTGGTTCCTAGATTGAATATTTATGAGATGTGTGTGAGGTGAGAGGTCTTTTGTTCTTGTTCAACTCAGGTGAGTTTTTTTTGTTCACGTACACATTCCACACATTCCTTGGGCGCTATTCCACCAATGGAATGCTCAAAATTACCATGTCATTATCATATGAATGACAGATTTGGAGGGAATAGATGTGCAGCTGTGTGACAAATGTGTCTCTGCTTATTTAAGCTCCTCTAAACTCCTCTCACAAATCTAAAAATGTATTTTGATTCAGGCTATATAAATACATATTTGAAAAGTAGGCCCTTAAGGTTTCTGGGGTATGTTTAGTTTTGTTTCTAGGATAAAATTTTGCCGAGTTATATGAGTGTTTTTGTGGAATTTTGTTAATATACTGCCCATGAGAAAGCTGACTCCAGAGGGTTAAGCACATAACCACCACCTGCTCCGTAGGTCCTGCAGTTAAGATGGCTGCACACTGTTCTGGGTATGATTGTGTATGTGCTCACTAGTGTGTGTATTCACTGCACAATGGATCAAATGCAGTGCAGTTACAGAAAGTATAAGGCTAGTCGGGGGCTTTGCTTTTAGCCTTTAACTCAAAGTTAACTGAGTTTCATCAGTTAGCTAACATTAGCATTAACATTAGAATGTTGTGGGGTGGTCATAGGTTTGCAGCATAATGTGGCTAATGTTTGTATTGTGTATTTTACAGTGGCTTCACCAAACAGGGCCTAGAACTATTGTTATGATGGTTTTATATATATATTTCAGACTTTCCAGTATTTAACCATTATTATCAACATTACATAGAAAATTCAGAAGAACGCTGTAAAGCTTATAATTTCATTGGTCATTTTAGGAAGCAAATAAAATAGCTATATTTGCGCAGTAGACACTATGACCTATGGTTCTGCTCACCACCACTACAAAGAAACCAAAGCGTCTGTAAGTTTCTCCATAATGTTCCCGTCCACATCAAACCACTCTGAATGACTCAACGACTAAATTTACATCAGTTCTGAAAAAGTGGTATTCCCCTTTAGATGGCAGAAAGGATGTTCTCAGGATTAAAATGTTAACAGAGTAGTTCATCAGGAGAAACTTCCTGTCTGCCCCCCTTTAAGGCCCTCTGGTTTGCCAGCTAGCTGGACTGTACCAATAACACTAAGTGTTGTCTTAGTCAGACAGTGAGTGGACTTTTGTTTTCCAGCCCACAGGGAGTGATGTGGACAGCCATTTAAAGCCCCTTGGGGCTCCATCCAGTCCCTTGGTTCGCCTGCTGAGGGTCAGAGCAGCTGGACAGATGGAGCGGCCTGCTGTGGCTAAGAGTGGCCCCTGCTGGGGTGATGCTCCTCTGCATAAACCCCCCTCTGTGGTGCTGCAGCCCAGAGTTCTAACTGAACCAGGCCAGTGCTAATGCTAACAGACACAGTGGTGGTCCCTGAGCGCCAAGCTGTCACTCTCCATCACACTGGGCCTCCTCTCTCTGCCTCATCTGGTTTGTAATGCATCACAAGAGCAGCTTTCTCTGGTCTTACAAAATGAGCTTTAAATGTCACTGGTGATAAAGTGATATTAAGGCTTTCATGCTAAATCCAGTTCCTAGAAAGTTATTTCAGTGGTATTAACATTTAAGTGGCTTTTTAACATCCAAATAATCCTTCATTTTATGTTCAAATTAGGGCTGTCCAATATGTATCGTTTATTAGTCACTATCACAACACTTCAAAGACGGTTGAAATATGCAAACGAGGCCTTTAACCAGTTGGGGATGAGTGATGCTGCGGCTGTTCTGATAAACGAACGATTTTCTGGTCAAATTGTAGCCTTTAAGTGACTTATGTTACTGATTTATTATATTTTCATCATTTGCATACAGTATATTTACACTCATTCAGCTCAACTGAAGCAAGGAAAGTTACAGGAATATATATATATATATATATATATACGGTATATACACACACACACACACACACACACACATATATATATATATATATATATATGCATTGTATATTAATAGATTATTACAATAGTGGCATCAGCAAATTTTACATGCATATATTTGCAAATGATTGCTGTTATTTGGCTTGATGATTGTGCTGTACTTGGATTTCTGCTGGGACATTTTTAGAAGATGCTGCACTATCATTTGTGTGATATTTAAGCAACTTACTGTATTTTATTATTGTACTTTTTTGGTTAAAACCAGCTTTGTGACCAGCAGATCACAAGTACATTTTACCTTAATGAAGGTGCCTTAAATATCCAATGAAGTTCTCCAGTGGCGGTTTCTGACATGGTCAGTATTGGCAGCCATCCAGGGCGGCATGTGGTCAGGGGTGGCTCAACCCTACTTATACATATATACAATATAACCGTTATGGGTATATTTATAGATAATATTATAGTATCACATGCATTAATTAGTATATAAATGCATGTTCACACAAATATATGTTTATTTATACATACAGGTTTGGAAGATCCACCCCAGGTGGGGGAGCATCGTGGTGGGGGTGATAGGACAGCCCCTGAGATTCTCAAAGGACTTAAAAATATTTTTAAAAAGAAACCTCCCATTTACAGTGACAGGAGTGACCCTGGATACTGTTTGAATAGTAATTTAGTCAGAGTCTAAATGAAATATTCTAATAATCTGAGATTCTAGATTTCTTGTATATGATTGTTTTTGTTTTGTATATGATTGTATAAAAGACCTTTTTGGTTCTATATTTTTTTTTATTTGACTGAGATTTATCTTTTCATTTGTTATAAAATTGCAACAAACTAGCATAATAATAATAATAATAATAATAATAATTATGAGATTAAGCATTTGTCTATTGATGTAATTGATGTGATCTGCTTGTAAATGAGTCAAAAATGGTAAATGAGTCATCTATATGGTCACATATATATCCTTTTCCCTTAACACATATTGTATGTGCTCCATGGGGGCCATAAATTGGCTGACACCATTCTCTGACCACTCCTTCTGTCTGTAAAGATGAGGGAGGGATACGGAAAAACTGAAGCACTAAAATGTCCAGTTTAGCTCACAAAACGTGTACAAACAGTAACGATGACAACTCGGCATAAACGTCAGAGAAAGGCTTTCAGTGAATGAGGTCATTATGGTCATGAATTTATAGTTTAACGTACATCTAAACAGCATCACATATACACAGAACAGTGTGCATTGATAAGTAATGAGCTTCAACTGGGTTCTGAACAAGCTCCACCTTTAGAACCTTCACAAGAAGCTATTGAATATGACAAACACTCACTCTTTCAGAGGCTGCTTATAGAAACAGACCTTCTCCATTTACTTCTGTCTGTTACTCCCTGCCATACCCAACACATACACACAGGAGATTTTGTCTGGACATTTTATGTTTATTATAAAATTATAATAACTATAAATAACATTTATATTCCTCTTGTTTTTCTTTACTCATCTCCTCTCTCAGATACTTCTCTTCTATACCGTGCACCTCTTTCCTCTCCTCTCTCCCTGTTTTTCCTCACCTCCTCTCTCCGATACTTCTCTTCCATACTGTGCACCTCTTTCCTCTACTCCCTCTGTTTTTCCTCAACTCCTCTCTCTTATACTTCTTTTCCGTACTGTGCACCTCTTTCCTCTCCTCTCTCTCTGTTTTTCCTCACCTCCTCTCTCCGATACTTCTCTTCTATACCGTGCACCTCTTTCCTCTCCTCTCTCTCTGTTTTTCCTCACCTCCTCTCTCCGATACTTCTCTTCCATACTGTGCTCCTCTTTCCTCACCTCTCTCTGTTTTTCCTCACCTCCTCTCTCTTATACTTCTCTTTCATACCGTGTAACTTTTCTCTCTTTCTGATTTTCCGCAACAATAGTGATGTTATGTATTTGAATATGTTAACCCTCTCCAAACCTCTCTTCAGTGCAGTCCAGTATTAATTCTACACTATTTGGGCAAAAGTATTTGGACACATACTCATTCATTGTTAATTGATCATTGATGTTGTTTGGCATAACTGTGTCTATTGTCCAGACTTCATTCCCAACTCATCCCAAAAGTACTGGATGGAGCACCATCATTCCACAGTTGCATTGCTCTACAGCTTAATGTTGGGGGGCTTTATACCCCTGTAGCCCACACATTAGACATGGTGCCAATAGGTTCATATTTATTTGCTAAAGAGAGTCCTAATTTATTGCCAGTACTTTTCTACAGGGACTAGACAAGCTGTGTGTGCATTTGTACATCTGTGTCAGCAGTGGCTGCAACTTAAAGTAGTTGAATGCATACAGAAGTGGCATCCACAAACATTTGGACATATAAAGTGTGCTGCTGATGTGATGCCTGATGAGCATCAAGGAGGACCCAAACATTGTTGTTCAAACTACTTTTTGTGACTTTTTACTGTATTTATGTTTACTTTAGGCATGTCACATGATTCAAACATGTATTTGTTATTAACTGCAGTGTGTGGAAAAGACTTTTCCATTTAAAAGCAGTGCCTTATAGTTGTATGTGTGGACAAAATAAGCTTTTATTGCTTTCAGTGCTTCAATAGCACTGTTTCCATCACCTGAACAGAGAGATCACTTGACAATGATCATGAAAGCAGAGTGAAGATGATAAAAGGACAAGTGGAGTTTATCGTTTCTTATGACTGATGTATACTGAGAGCAGCAGTGGCTGTGATTGTAGCTCTCTTGCAGTCATACAGCTTGGGCATTCTTCTTATAATACAAACTTTGTCTCTCTATTTTGCTGTTGTTTCTGTTTTCTGCTGGTTGATTTATTCATAGTTGCAACACTTTGTGCTGTAGTGCTAATGTGGCTGATATAACTGATATTACAGTATCAGAGGTTTGTTTGGCTTGTAAATGATGCGTTCAGAGATAAACAAACTCACACGAGCAGTAGATGGAAATCATTTTGGTTTTACTTTAGTCAAGAAAGCCTTGTCATTTAAAAGCTGTGAGATCTAGAGCTATGGAGTCATAACAACAGGGTGTACAAGGTAACAGGTATTCTAAGCTTAATCCTAAACTTAATGCCAAGCTTAAACCTAAAAAGAAATGGCTTCATTCTTTCAGTTAAATTAAAATTTTCTCCCCTTCCCAATTTGGTAGTAGCCAATTAACCCATCCCATCCACTAGGGGGCTCTCCCCATCACTTTTGCAATGTCCCTGACTCTGGAGGGTGACCACCTCTTTTTGAACTGCTGCTGATACACCGTCACTGAGGAGCCAACGTGCTCGGAGGAAAGCACAGGATTCCCAGCTCTGAATGGACCAATCAGTAGACGCCTGAGCCAGCAATGTGTGAGTGATGGAGAGTGGAGAGTAAGAGCGCCATCTACCCGCCCAGAGAGAGCGCTGCCAATTTTGCTCTCTTGGGCCCCGGCTGTTGATGGTGTTAAGGAAATCAGCCGAGGACCCCAGATGGAAAAGCAAAGAAGCTTTATTGTGACAATCTCAGTTCAGTCAAAAAGGAGAAGCTCTCCAATGGTGCTTGCACACCTCAATTATACTCATAAAAACAGGAAATGAAACTTAAGGGAGAAGGTCTTGCTCCGTCACAAGCGAGACATGTCGAAAAATATCTATATTAATAATCCTCCCCTGTCAGCAGTTATAGCAATTCCTAGTTGCGCCGCGGATGTTGTGCAATCCTAGGGCCAACTTAAGGACAATGGACATTATGTACACTTTATGTACCAAAAGAGTCCAACCACTGTTAAACAGATTAGGGAGGCTTTTATATTAAACAGGTTAATTAAAGATGACAGAATAATACAGTCACGAATCACTGATTGGTATCTGAGAACAACACAGATCATGGATTCACAGAGTACAGAGTATTATATATCAGAGTATTACATGGTTATGTATGGTGTATATATGGAATTTCCTTCACAATGGCAAACAACATGACCAGGATTGGAACTCACGATCCTCTGGCCATAGTGTCAGCGTCTTAGCCTGCTGAGCCACTCGGGGCAAACATTACTTCATAAAACCCACTTTTTCTTGAAGATTCACCAACTGGGAGTCCAGTCTGGAACATTGACCATGTTTTCTTATTTGGAATTTGCTCAAGGCTCAATGTTTTACTCGGCTAATGCATTTTCTTCAACTCTTAATTTGTATAAAATTTAAATTACAGTAAGATTTAAGAACAAATGTAAAAAAAAAAAAACAGAGAACGGTCAATGTGGCCCAATGTCAAGACCACTGATTCTGACATTGACTACAAAAACTAAAGGTGCTAATATCCGAAGGCTTGAAGAACTCTTGAATTAACAGTCCTGAAACTCCTGTAGGAACGTCTAATCACATCACTGGGTTCCAACTGGGTTCCTAAAGGATTCTCAGAGAATCACTCTTTGCAGAAGGGTTCCTTGAAGCTCCCTAAAGGATTCTACCATTGTAGCAAGTTGAGGAACCTCAAAGGGTGCTTCTAGTATCCATTTATTTTTAGACTTCTGTTCTCACAAATCTCACCTTTTTCTTTCTCACCCTCCTTGTAGTAGATCACCCCTGCCCCCTCTCTCTCTCTCTCTCTCTCTCTCTCTCTCTCTCTCTCTCTCTCTCTCTCTCTCTCTCTCTCTCTCTCTCTGCTTGGGGGTGTGGCTAAGCAGTTGGCGGTATAGTGACTGCAGATGGCTTTAATTTGATTGGCTGCCTGCTAGAATCACATGGGAAAAGCACAACTCCATACATGGGCTGACCGGGGCTCAGAGCAAAAGCATGGAGCAGCATATAACCACACACACACACACACACACACACACACACACACACACTCGTACCCTTAAGCTGAGTGAGTGCCACACAGACACATGCAGATCAGTGAACATGCTCTCAGAGATGACAGGGCTACAGAAGCAGTGAGTCAGTGAGCTGAAAGTGGATGAGGCTTCATTACTTATTTCTTTTTAAAAAGTGATGAATTATTGAAGATTTGAGAAATGTCTGAAAGATGCAGCATTCTGAGGACCATCACTGCAGCTTTGTGCTGCTTCTACCACAAAAGCTCGGTCATTGGGGCCAAGGTGAGTGACAGCTTGCTTATAGATTGTAGTAATGAAGCCATAATGGCAACTTTGTAGGTGAAACCATCCTCAGTTATAACCTACATTACTGTAACAGGACCATTTCAATTGCTCCATTCATCCCTTAATGTAAACAAGTGTTATTTTCAAACTGGTTTAAATTGGATTTGCTAGTGATTGGAGTGCTAGAGTGTATTTAAAAGTGGTAGTTTATTTTTCTTCTAGTTTGTCTATTGATTTTACTGATTTTTACATTCATGTGTAATGCAATTGTGTCATTGCTGTATTGGGATTTTACCATTTGTAAAGAAATGTGCCCACCTTTCTGGACAAAGCGCATCACGTTAAGACAGTTAAGTGTCAGACACATGTACACTGGACTTGGGGTGTAGCTGTCAGTGCACTGTGAAGATTAGAGCGAGAGAAGATAGACGGGTGCCATAAAAAGCAGGTTATCATGCCAGTCTTTGGTCTACATGTATTACTGCTTTCATTAAAGTAAGTGAAAGTGTCTGCCAGACATCTGCTGCTTGTACATTTACTCATTTACTGGAAAGTGTTTGTGTGCATGGATGTGTGTGTGTTATGCACATTCTTTGCATCATTTCAAAAGCATTTAAACTATGTTCCCTCTCTGTTGTAGCCTATCATGGCCTTTAAACTGACCCTGAGTGTGAACAAGTGCTCTGTTTACAGCTTGTTTGATCTGTTAGGGGAAACCCGCTCTATTCAGGATGTATTAAGCATGCGAGACTCAAAATAGATAACCCTATATTCTTGTGTGTTTATGTAGATATGATGCCAGCCCTGTAATACAATATAACCCACTGTGTCATGAGATTATCCAAAATAAATGGGTTATTAATAGTGTAAATGCAGAGAAATGTTCTCATTCAGAGCCATTTTGGGCTTTGAATCTCCTGCGTCCAGAAATAAAAGTTCAGAGATGATGTTGATTGAATTATTTAGATTTTCCCAGGAGAAGGGTCCACAGCATCACCTGCTCTTTCCAGCTATCCACATTTAAAATATCGACCCGGCGATCGGGTAGAGCTTTAGATGCATCAGAGATCAGGGCACTGACACATGGAGGGATTCATGGAACAGTTTGGAATATCTGAGTTGATCATTTCTGAGCAGTTTCTGAAGAAGATTAGAAAATGTCTGAGCTAATGCTCCGCCCACAATGTGTTCGGTCATAGCAACTGTTGTTAGGTTGGACAAGTTGGGGGTTACCCAGAACAGTGGACAAAAACATTAGTAACGGGGCCCTGAGTGGCTCAGCAGGCTAAGACACTGACACTATGACCAGAGGATCACGAGTTTGAATCCCGGTCATGCTGTTTGCCATCAACAGCCGGGACCCAAGAGAGCAAAATTGGCAGTGTTCTCTCTGGACGGGTAGATGGCGCTCTCACTCTCCCCATCACTCTCGCATTGTAATGTCCACTGGCTCGGGCATCTACTGATTGGTCCATTCGAAACTGGAGACCCTGAACTTTCCTCCGAGCGTGTTGGTTCCCCAGGGATGGTGTATCAACGGTAGTTTGAAAAAAGGCGGTAGCTGTATCACACACAACGGAGGAGGCGTGTGCATGTCTTCACCCTCCTAGAGTCAGGGACAGTGCAAAGTGATGGGGAAAGCCACTAATGAGTTGGGTTAATTGGCGACTACCACATTGGGAAGCGGAGAAAATTGGCAAAAATACATAACCAGGATAACCAGAGCAGTGGGCAGAAACATCAGCAGTGGTGCCCATCCATGGGGTTAGGTGCCTTTCTGAAAGGTACTTTAGTTGTGGATATTTAGGGAGGGGAAAACACACTCGCACTCTTGTCCTGGTGATCCTAGAATTACTGCAGACTGAGCTGGTGAACATTCATAACAGACTTGTTAAACTTTAGGCTACGGCTGCACACAAAAGATACAATCCAACCATTCATGCCCAACAGGCTTGGCCTGTGCCACTCTGCTAACCACACACCTCAAACTTTCTAATGCACTGTAGTGCTTTAGCTAATTGAAACTTGACTAGTTGGAAATGACAACAAATTTGTCATCATGTTAATATTAGCCTGTGCATGTGACCTTTCATGTGCATAAAAATGCATTATTTCACATAAAATCTGCACTCTAATTTACAGTCATATCAGAATATTATGGCCACCCCTAGTTGACTTGACCCAGGATGTCACAGATATCACATGACCTGGTGGTCCCTGACACTTTCCTCATTGCTCATGTCTTCATTATAGAAGTTAATTGGTCCGCTGTGGTGCATCCATTGCTATGTATTAATTGTCAGAGTTGTCATTCCCATCTGGCATCAATGGCCCGTGGGGCACCAGTGTTATGCCATTGGGAGGCACTCAATGTACAAGAAGTCCATTCTCAGTACACCTTCACTACAGCAGCTTTACATCCCACAAAGTTAGTGCTTTCTGAGATGCTACCTCCCCTCACCCAGAATCCCATTATCATGCTCTTTGGGACATCAGACAAATTGTGTAATAAAATATTCTGATATGACTGCTTTGAGTCTAGTCTGTCATTCTGTTGACTGGGAATTTCCCAGCTTACTATAAAGCTGGTCCTACGTCACAATAGGTGCTAAGAAAGAACATATTTGTAGTTGTTGCACATCCAGGTTAATTCTTTATATCCTGGAAGCAGAATTCATTAATGGAATTCTACACTCTACACTTCCCAGGTTGTGGAATTCCTGGAACACTGCGCAGCATTAGCAGGGTGTTTATTATTGCTAGCGTCTAGGCAGCGAGCCCACTGGACCCTGGCCGGTTTGGAAGATTTACTCAAACTTTTGGAGCTGGTGTTCTTTTGGGGAGAGATCGTTCCTAAATATAGAGCGGGGTTGTCATGGAGTCTTCCGGTGTGTAGTGTGGTGCTGGGTTGGTGTTGGGGTCAGTGGGTGTGAGGCAGACAGACTGGGCAGTGTTTGAATCGTCTGCATGGGCTCTTTATTCAGACTGGACGGAGAAACCTTTCACACAGTTGGGAGAGGACTTGAGTGTGAAGGCTCGAGTCCATAGCAGGATGATTGTGAGGTTTATTTCCTCCAGGCGGGAGTGACACGGGAGGCTTTATTTTGGTGGGTGTGAGGGCAGCTGCTGGGGAAAGC
This sequence comes from Crenuchus spilurus, assembly GCA_036984385.1. Lineage (NCBI taxonomy): Eukaryota > Metazoa > Chordata > Actinopteri > Characiformes > Crenuchidae > Crenuchus > Crenuchus spilurus. The sequence continues at coordinate 21,822 of BRDA01013196.1, read as the reverse complement.
AGGCATGTGTATTACAGCTGTGAAAGTGACCAGGCCCTGCGGAGGCCTGAAACTCAAGCCTGGCAGTGCTGCCTTAAATAAACTGCCTTAAATACTCAACTACTATATTAACACTTGATGGACGTGCAAATAAAACACACAAACTTTAACAGTCAAAAAATAGTCATATGCTTTTCCAAAACCTACAATATCATGAATGTTACACTTATATAGTGTCTTTCTTTCTTTTTTTTAATAATTTTTGCCAATTTTGATCCCCTTCCCAATGTAGTAGTAGTAGTGGTAGCCAATTAACCCAACCCATCCACTAGGGGGCTCTCCCCATCACTTTGCACTGTTCCTGCCTTTAGGAGGGTGAAGACATGCACACGCCTCCTCCGCTGCTTGTGATACAGCCACCGCCTCTTATTGAACTACCACTGATACACCGTCACTGGTGAGCCAAAGCACTCAGAGGAAAGCGCAGGACCCAGCTCTGAATGGAACAATCAGTAGACGTCTAAGCCAGCGGACATTGCAGTGTGTGAGTGATAGGGAGAGTGAGAGCACCATCTACCCACCCAGAGAGAGAACTGTCAATTTTTGCTCTCTCAGGCCCCGGCTGTTGATGGCAAACAGCATGACCGGGATTCGAACTCGCGATCCTCGGATCATAGTGTCAGCGTCTTAGCCTGCTGAGCCACTGGGGGCCCATATAGTGTCTTTCTATTAAACGTGGATGCTTTACAATCAAAACAATCCTTTTACACACTTATCCACGTGGAGGACTGCATCGAGCACTAGGGGGATCATGATGATGGATTGGCGCCCTGTCCTGGGCTCAGTTGGGATAGTATAATGCCTTGCCCTGCCCCCAGTGAGTGGGTAGGGGACTGACCGTGACCCTGATACAGATTAAGGACGATAATGCGGAACAAAGTTACATGAATATGATCATTCTTTCCTGTAAAGACTCAAATTCTTGTAATCACATTACAGTTACTGTATTTATAAGAGCTGAAAATTCTGTGAGCTGCTGCTGTTCTATTGGCTGCTTTTCTGGGTGTTCATACAGCATCAACTTTTCATTTTAATCACGTTGCACACAGCACATTTTGCTACATATGTGTTTAGATTTTATAGAGTAACAGAAGTAATTTTACTTTTTCCGGGAAGAAATCATTAAATTAATGTTATTACAATTTTTAAGAAGTAATCTGTCATTTGTAATGGACTACTTTTTGACCCCAGCACTGCTTATTTGTATCCTTTGTAAGTATAATGCTAAACTAAATCCTAATTTTAATGTCAAGAACCAAAGTAATTGGTTTTACCTTCACATTTCACTTAAAAAGGAACATTTTCTGTTTTTGTCATCATGAAAGACAGAAAACACACACACACACACACACAACTGCAATATGTGCAGCCTCTGCTTGTTCCACTCCTACCCAAGCACCCCCGCCACACACAATGGACACACTGCAGTAGTCTCGTCACACACTGTGAGAGTGTGAGATGGCATAAGGTTGGCGAGTGTGGCAGAAGTGTGAGCTCAGCAGTCGCGGGGGTCCGTGGGAAGCCCTCTGACTGACAGTCCACAGCGGAGCTGCTGACACAGCCTGGCAAAGTCCCATCAATCAGCCTGAGCAACTGTGCTTCCCAGAACACATCAACTCAGCCTTCTGTATGACTACAGAAGCACTACATCATCACTGGCTGAGGCACCACACTGTCACTTTGGCTAGCAGTAGAGTTACCGAGCTTCTGATCATCTGGCCAAATTCTTCTAAGGGACGCCGTGGTGCTTTCATTACAGTTCACTGAACTTCATTTACTGGGTTCAGATGTTGGTGCTTTAAGTTTTAAACCTCATATCCTCATATGTTTACAGTTTAGCTGAAAATGCCAACTATGGTTTTTGAAGGTGAGAACATTTTGTGATGAATGGCCAATAGAAATGGCTGAAAGGTATTAAAGAATTTTAACCTTAAGGGTAAAAAATGACCACCACTTGGTTTGCCAGTAGAGAAAACTGCCAAAATGATATTTTTTTAAATTAGAAACTTGATGGCTTTTCAAAACTTTCTGCTCTTCCTAAAAATATATATTTACACACATGCAGTATTATTATTATTACTATTATTATTATTATTACTACTACTACTGCTATTTCTACTATTACTATTATTATTATTATTATTATTAATAAATAATAATAATAATAATCCTCTATTGTAGTAAAAAAAGAATGATGGCATGTATTTTGTAATGAAAATGAGTCGTGTCCACTGATTAAATACAAACTCTCTGCAGATATTAGATAGATCGATGGATGGATGGATAGAGAGAGATATGGATAGAGAGAGAGAGGTTGATAAATAGAAGGGTGGATGGGTAGGTGGGTGTATGGATGGATGGATGGGGGATAGAGAGAGAGAGAGATGGATAAATGAATAGTTAGATGGGTGGGTGGATGGATGGATGGACATACATGGATGGATGTATGGATTGATGGATAGATAGATAGAGAGAGATGGATAGATAGATGGGCGGGTGGGTGGGTAGGTGTATGGATGGATGGGTAGATAGAGAGATAGAGAGATGGGTGGGTGGGTAGGTGGGTGTATGGATGGATGGATGGGTGCATAGATAGATGGAGAGAGAGATGGATAAATGAATAGATGGGTGGGTGGATGGATGGATGGATGGATGGATGGATAGATAGAGATGGATAAATGAATAGATGGATGGATGGATGGATGTGTGGATGGATGGATGGATGGATGGATGGATGGATGGATAGATAGATAGATAGATAGATGGGTGGGTGGGTAGGTGTATGGATGGATGGATGGGTGGATAGATAGATGGAGAGAGATATGAATAAATGAATAGATAGATGGATGGATGGATGGACAGACACAGACAGACAGAAGGACAAATAGATAAAATCAGTTAAGCTGCTGTATTTGAGGGTTTTTAGGGGAGTATACATTGTGTTAAGATCATGTTGGGAACGTTGCTGTCTTTCTCGTGTCAGTACACTTACCATATCCTGCAGAGATGAAATTACATTAAAGTTCTGTTTTCCGGTATACATTTGAAACATGTTTATCTGTGCAATTCTTGTGTAAATAACATTTAAATCAAGTTTATTTAATTACATTTTGCAGCAACACATTA
>BRDA01013196.1:0-11803 GCA_036984385.1 Crenuchus spilurus | reverse complement strand
TTGGTGATTTTAAGGTTTTACATTACTTTTACAGTATAACACTTGATGCAACTCATCAATCCCATGAACAATACATGCTGTTGAACCCACCGGTCATTCCCTCACTCATGTATGCCTTCGTAGTCATATAGTCATAGTCAGTAATTATAGTTATTTAATAAAAGTCTTAAGATTAAAAACCAAAAACAAACCTAGAATTCAAAAGGGAGAACTTACAGCATCACTTAACTGAAGACACAAGTGTCAACAATTATACACACATTTTAATTTTATATATATACAGCATAACTTATGCCCTAATTCTTGGATTTTTCATTTTCATTACATTTTGGAATTTTAGTGGTTATATACAAAAATATATGTGCAAAATATATACACAATCATACATTTTGTAGTTATTTTGTGGATGTAGTTAGGCAGTTGAGTGATGGCAGTTGTTTCATGGTACAGAGAAGAGTCCACTGACTGTGAAAGGGGCCATCCTGCTTTCACTGACCTACCAGCTGTGCACCTCTACTCTAATAAAAATCTTTTTTAGCTCATTTTTGCTACAAGAGACATTTAAGCTTTGATGGTAACTGCAACAAAACCTCTTCATTAACTTACGTTGTAGAATATGTCAAACTCTGGCCCAAAGAAAACATGCATGCCACTCTAATGATGACCAAATATTTGACTAGCCTTTATGATTCAAATGTTTCTTTTTAAGGTGGAGACACGACTAAATTTCACTGTTTAATATCATCTGAATGGTCTGTTTTCACAGTATCTTGTGCACTTTCACTTTATTACTTTTTTTTTTTTAATTTTGCTTGGTTTTGGAGGTAGGATTATCCAATGCCCCCTGTAGTTGGCACCTATGGCTGCAGCTTTGTGTCTCTAAGCAGTCTTTCAGTGCCATGTTTTTTGCTTAACTGGCTACTTTCTGCTTGTGCTGAGAGCTACTGCACTGCTCTGGAGTCATGCCTTCACTCTGGCAGAGGAACATTCACTCTCTTTGTGAAAAATCATAATGAAATAAAGACATGTGGCCGTGTTTGCTACAGCACATCCTTGACACAGTTCCAATAGAGCAGACGCCTGCTATGGAAGGTACACTTTGTCCATTAAAAACCTCTGACTCTAGTTATACTTTACTGCTGCTGCTAATTCTATTGTATGATACCCACGGAGCCTGTGCTGTTTCCTGGTTAAGCTGGAAGACCAGGGTTCAGTTCCTGTCCTGTCACTCTAATGATCAATGTTGGAACAAACTGAAATCAGTTAACAGTGTCTGGGCCCAGTTTTCCAAAATCTTCATAGTGTCAAGATCACCTTGACTGGTAGAGAGAGTGTTCACTGCTCTACCATTTAACAGTGGAAAATGTAAGCATCTTAGTGAAAAGATGGTTTTAGGAACCTCCCAGAACACTAGTCAATTCACAGGAGTCAAACCTGCCTAGAACTGGTAGAACCACATTTAAACAGAAAAGCACACAAAAGAAGCTTCAGTGTATTGTTGTAGAGTTAAAGAGCATGTCAATTTCTATTTTCACAGAATCTTTCAGTGACAAAACTAGAAATATTGTGAAAAAAGTCATATTTTATATTAATTAAGTGACATATTTGAATCCTTTTTTGTTTTACAATTGATAAGTGTGACTTATAGCTCATAATCAGAAATCCAGAAGCTCATATTAGAATATTTCATTTGGAGTTTCAAAAAGACTTAAAATATGTCACTTTACATTTAATGAATATAAAAAAATAAGAGTTTATAGGACTTGTTTACAGTTTACATACAATTTCTGAAATTAAATGAACATAAATGAACTTTTTCATTATTTTCTCATTTTTGGACATGCACTACTAGACATCAAGCCAGAACTAAACAACATACAAAATAATACATCTCTGTATTAAATAAAGAAATATACAATTATGTACAGCATGTGACATATAACCCACTAAACACTTCACTATTCAATGTATTCATGTTTTTTTCCCTAAAAAGAATAGTGCACAAAGGACTTAAAATAAATGTTAAAATAACAGGTAAAATAAACAGTGAAGATGAACCAACATGTAACTTTTGGGTTATGATAAGATAACATAGTTAACAACTGATTGTAGCTGATGATGATATACCAAAAATTTGAATTTAATGTGTAAATGAATGTAAAAATTATAATTTAATGTATACATTTTACTGCAGTTTTTAAATGTAAATATTGTCATTTTGTAAAATTCAGGTTACATTGTGGCCACTGTTGGGTCTAGAAGAAGGAACATTCCCCACTATACAAACTAAAAATAGGACACAACATTATAATTTGGAAATATCACCCATACTTTCAATATTAAGCTGATAATAATAGTGAATCATTTCATTTTTCAGAAACATTTTATTGTGCATTAATTTACATTATTATTTATTATTAAATTTGGATCTGAGACCCCAACCAATAAGAGAGTCACCAAAAAAAAAAAAATCATCAAAACATGTTGATAATGTGGATAACAGTTTGCAACCGAGTCTATTCCAGTGCAGATCTAAAGCAGACTTCATTCAGAAGCAGTAGAAAAAACATGACAGGTGGGATACTGTGCCCCCAGTCTCAGTTCTTTCCCACGCAGTAATGGACTAAAAGCCATGGACCTCATAATCCATCATTCAGCATGCTGGTTAGGACCAGCTCTCACTGGTCAGTACTGAAATACTTCCACAGAAACATATCTGTTTAATACTCATATGACAGTCAGGAGCTGGCAGCAACAAGTCCACATGCCTATTGTTTACACCCTAAAGAGACATTCATTAAAGTGTCAATGTGAACATACAACTAGTTAAGCACTCGAAGGAGATTTCTATTGGTCCAGTCCTTATGATAACTGACCAAGTCAAAAAGAGCTTGAGTGAGATACTGTTTCATATTGTTTACCTAATAACTTGTAATAGGCACTGAATTAGTGGATAATCAACACAGAGATAAAGTTTCTCTTGTTTTTGGAGGCTTTTGGTAGACCAGTCATGATAATGAAATTTTAGGCAACATAAATAATCACAATTAATATTTTGTCTTGTTTTGTTCAGTTTGGCCAACTTTTAAGTTAATTGACCAGCTGTCCTGCTTCCTGTCTGTCCTTACTCAGCAACTTCAGACTAACCAGAGCTCCAGCTCAAATAAACAAACTACTGATGGCTGCCCTCTAAAGCTTTAATGAAACTAACAGTTACGATGTTAGCTTGCATAACCCATCACGTTTTAATAAATTGCTTTTATTTATACTTATTCAACGTAAACTGGTGAAAATTCAAGTTTTGTTTGCTGTGGAAAATAATTGTGATGTTCTAACAGTGATCAGGTGATGTAATAATGGTGACAGTCCTAGTTTTGGATGCTCTGTTCATGGAGATACTCAGTGCGCTGTATCAGTCAGTAGTGTGTAAGAGGAGACCCTAAGTATGACACACATTCTGTGATTACACACTATTTGCCAAACAAAGCCGTCCTGCACATGAGACACCGCCAAAGTCATATTTAGCCACAACACCAAATGACTTTCAACAGAAACAAGTCAGACCTGCTTACCTGAGGCTAAACGAACAAAAGACAGATTTGAAATAGAAAGTTAGCTATTCACTCATTCTGTTGCAGGGATTTGTAATTGACTTCAAAAGTGTGAAACGTCTTGGGAATGTTGTGCACATCCACACTGTTGGTGAGGAAATGAGGTTTTAATATTGCTTGACACTGGACATGTAGCAACCTGCATAACAAAGCTACTACAGATGTGAACTAATCAGAGCAGTGTTTTCCGTCATCCATAGTGAACTGTACTGATATCAAACCTTTTAAAACCCAATTAAGGCCAAATCAAAACTTTCAAAACAGAGATAATTACTATGTAGAGCACACAACTGTATTTTTCTAAAACAGGGTGTTCAGTTTGCTTCTTTACCCAAACGACCTTGAATAACTTTAATACTAATGAAGATCTGGACATGAAATGTGGAGTAAATATACCTCAGTCTGTGTGAAAAAGACTGACACGTAAGATTACAGTGCAGGTGGGTGTTAATGTCTGATGACTAATAACTGTGGCTGTTGGAGTGGAAGCCGGCGCCCATCCAGCCATCTCCATCACTCGCCTGACACTGCAGTGAGACATTAAAGCCCTCGGTTATCCTCATGGACACAGCATGGGACATTGGTCATTTCACCCAGAGAACTGTGCAATGATTTGAGCATAATGTATAAGTGCACCGTACAGGAGGAAGTGTTCATGGTGTGAACATACTGAAGACACAAACATTTTGTGAAAGAGTTTATAGTGGAATTATCCACTATAATTGCTGGATAACCTTTCACAACAAGGAGCATTGGGTTCAAGTGTGCTTGGATGCTGACTGTGGACATTTTCAACACATCAGTCTTTTTAACACATACTGAGGTATATTTATTCCAAATTTGGTCACCATATCATCATTAGTATTAAAGTTATTCACAATTGTTTGGTTAAAGCAATGCGGGACAGCCTGTACTGTCTAATGCATTAATTTTACAGATATCCATCTATACAGCTGGTGGTGCTCAAAGATCTACTATAAGTTAAATTATAGCTCTGGTCCAACATTTTCAAAACTTTTTTTAGTGTCTCCTAGCTCAATTCAGTCCAAAAACAACTTCTCAGAAATGTGCAATATTGAACTCTTTAGTGTACTTAACCCTCAGCAGTCACCAATTACGACAAACAAACCACATGGCTGGTTCAAGACATAAAGGCATACAAAAGTCACGTGGCTGTTGCATTGAAAGTGCTAGCTGGAAAGGCCATGCTAGTTTTTATTTGATGTCAATGGAAGTAGAAATGGAGATATCATATAGATCTGATATAAAAAGAACTTTTTGTGCATAAAAGTACCTTCATATTGAAGTAAAATGGGATGGGGCTCAAACTACATTTATCTTCATATTATTATCATCATTTTTTGTTTTATGAAGACATGGATAAAATGTCTGAATCTATTCTACAGGGAGGTGTGGGAATGTGCAGCTAGTTAGGAAATATTACGAGTTGCTGATCAAACCACGTGGCTGGTTAAAGACACCACTGCGTTAGTCATGTTGAGCGTCGTAAACTTGCATCAAAAGTGTGGCTTAAAACGCTATGCTAGTTTTTGTTTTATGTAAAAAGGACAAGTAAAAACATAGCATCATATAAAAGTTGTGCATTGTGTAAATAAACTTTTGAGTAGTTGCATAGCTACAATGACGAACAGCTATAACGACATCTGCTTTTTAATGTACTGTAAATAGCATAATTTTGTCTCAATTTTACGTTCCTGTATTAACATTTGTAACCAGTGTTTCCATTTTCATTCTTTACAATGTTTAAGTGAGCATGTTTGTCAGACACCACATACCTGTATGGTAAAAATATTTACTGTGGTATATAAAGGCAAAATCAGATGTACTCAAAAATGGCCCAAGACTCCTAAGAGTTAACAACTCAATGTTCCCATTAATAATGAGAACACTAAAAACAGCCACATCTCACCAAATGAATACTCAATAAACAAGCTTTAATTAAGTAACCATATGAGAGATTGTTTAAACAAACCGTAACAGTACCGTGTGTGTCTCTGCCTCACATAAGAGCTCAAAGGTCACGTTTCTTTAATTTATCAGCAACAACATAATCGCTCCCTTTGTTCAATCCAAATTAAATCCAGAAGCACTAAATATTTCTTTTGTGGCCACGTAATGTCACTGGTTTTGTACTCTTAACTTTGATATCATCACTGTTGAAACAAAACTTTGCATCTCTATTTGTCATTTTTTACTTTTTTAACATCATGCATCATCATGAAAATGTCCGTTGTACATTCTGTGAAACTTTCAAGATGAATTGACTCCAAATTTACTTATTAAAAATCATTGTTCAACATAAACTTTGATTTAAAGTTAAGAGCATTTGTCTTCTCCTAAAAGTGACCATTTTTGAGATCCAAAATCAAAAACGTTAACGTATTAAACATTTTTTTTATATATATAGCAAAAAGGAACCAGATTCAGATAATTATATTCTTCACTTTCCAAAGAAACACAAGAGTCTCAATTTTGGGGGAATTTCTGGATTTCTGCATTATGTGAGCTCGGCAGATGTCCTTTACATTGTGTAAAACATCTGTGATGATTGGATTTATAGAATTGGAATAAAATCTCTTTACATTAGTTTGTATTGAGAGTAAAAAATGCTTTTGCACTTTCACTATAAAGTGAACATACTTGTTTTACTTTGGACAGTGACAATTTATAGTATTGTCAAGTATTGGGAAATGACCAAATGTAATATCAAAGAAATTCTCTCAAATAAATGACGGTTGACATGATTCAGAATCCTGGTGAATCCTTATCAGTAAGCTAAATAAATGCAAAATTATCCAAATATGTAGACACTCCAGGACCAGATTTGGGAATCAATGGCTTGCAGAAAGAAAAGAACATCCAACATCCCTCTCTATGTGTAATTGTTCATCAGGTGGCTGAGAACCTGGTCCAGCGAGATGGTGACTTCCTGATCCGTGACTCCTTGTCCAGTCCAGGAAACTACGTCCTGACCTGTCAGTGGAAGAACAATCCCCAGCACTTCAAAATCAACAAGCAGGTGGTGGCCATGAATGAGGCCTATTCGCGTGTGCAGTATCTGTTTGAGAAGGAGGGCTTTGACAGCGTTCCTGCTCTGGTCAGATACTATGTTGGCAACCGTCAGCCTGTCTCTGAGGTAATCGGGGCCATCATCTTCCAGCCCATAAACAGAGCTTTGCCACTCAGGTGCTTGGAGGAGAAATATGGTGTGGGATCTGTACGTGTGGAGGGTGGCTACAGAGAGAGGAAAAACCAGAGCTCCAAGCGACTGAGCTTGAACATCATGAACGGACACGTCCCAGATCACACCCTTGGCCGTGGGAACCTCCTCAGGTGAGGGTTAGGGTTAGGGACTTATTAGGGAAATGCATTGATGCATCATGATGGGGAATGCTTTAATTGGAAGGTTATGAAAAGGACTGTCCCGGGTCTAAAATCTTCAGTTCAGTTACTTTAAAATACATGAACACAACCTCACAAATCTGTAGAATTTCAAATCAGTGTGCTGAGTTATTTAAGACATGTTTAGAACATGTATGTATGAACAGCACTGATGAAAGAGTTATCATACTTATGATTAATAGTAAATTAGTTATCCATCCATTCTTCTGCTTAATCCTGATTTGAGAGTTAAGAGTTGTGAGTCTCCAACCCCTTCACCAGGCACAGGTCAGAACATTACACTAACTTAGCTAAACCAGGACAGGGTGCCAATCCATCACTGGGTACATTCACACACCAGCACAATTCAGAGTACCCAATTCACCAGACCTCTGTTTTTGGACTGAGGGAGGAAACCCACGCAGACACAGGGAGAACATGGAAACTCCACCAGATGGGGACTCAAACCCAAAACCTCAGTGCTCAGTGAGGTGAGCATGCTAACCACCAAGCCACCCAATTAGATATTATAGTAAGGCATAATTTATTGTAGCATGTTTTAGAAAAGCAGTAATTCCTCTTCGCAACATGCCATAAATTGTTAGCACATTCACCTCTCAGTGCTGAGGTTCGAATCCCATTCTGGGTGGAGTGGCTATGTTCTCCCAGTGTCTGTGTGGGTTTCCTCCAGGGTCTCTGGTTTCCTCCCAGACTCAAAAAACATGGAGTAAGGTGACTTGGTAATAAATTAACTGGTTGTAGCTGTGAAAAGACTTAGTTGGTGAAATGGAGTTAAACAATAAGCAAAAACATTCCATAACCACGGTAACATCAGGGTAATGCCTTGACCTTGAGTGACCTTGCTTGCTATTATGCCATTTTTCTACATGTTACCACAGTTGATTGGGGGTCTTAATGAAATGTCTGTAACATACTTTGTTTAAAATATTAAACATTTAAATATAACAGCCCTCATTCTCAGCCTTTCTATACAGTCCTGATCTGATGGTTGGTTGAGTCCCTCTTCCAAGAACTTCCACAGAGATTCTAGCCAATCAGAATTCAGCTCTGTCGTCATCACAAACCATCTCTCCATTTAGTGATAGTTGAGAGTCAACACTGATGCTCACCAACTTATTCAATCTTTTAGGAGTTGACTGGCCACTTCTGTCTCACCTCAATCATAAGAGACCAACTGTGGCATAAAAACACATTCAGATGGTTTAATCCAGATTATAACCACACAAAAAAATAAGCAGCGCTAGACAGGCAGTGATTGGCAGATACTGGGTCAATGAAACATAAAAAACTTACTACTAACTGCTGGAATATGACTACTGCACCGTTTAAGGTGGAACATGACATTTGAATGAGAAACTACCTTAGTTTTTACGCAGAAATGACAACCACTTGCCACATCTGCATTACACCTGACAGTCACAAGTAAGAAATTGAGCTCAGTTCTCAACAACTCCTTGAAATTGATGAAGACTGTCCCCCCAAAAACTGACAAGGTTGTTTTATTTCAGTTTGTAGGTTGGTAGACATTCCAGGCAAAACACTGAAAACAAACCTTTCACATATCTTTTATATTAAACACATAATTTTATTAAATACTATAATTGAATATTCAAAATGATTAACTTGATTCAAATTATGGTGAAATTTGATATTTTGCAATACTTACAATAATAACTGAGGTCAGGGAGTTACACCCCTATCAATTATAGGGTCAAGTCATGGAAGACAGAGATTTAGAGGTGTACTATAAAATAGTACTGGGGTAGGAATTACAAGTACTGAAAAACTTCATGATGAAAGTCATGTGTGATCTCCCAATGTGTTGTTTTAATGGTAAGGCAGCAGAGTTAAGTACACGTCTACAAAAAATTCCCTGCTGTGGCTAAGGAGGGGATAACCAGAGAGAGAGAGAGAGAGACAGAGAGAGAGAGAGAAAGATAGTGAGAGACAGAGAGAGAGACAGACAAAGAGAGAGAAACAGAGAGAAAGAGACAGAGAGAGAGAGACAGAGAGAGAGACAGAGAGAGAGAGAGAGACACAGACAGACAGAGACAGAGAGACAGACAGAGAGAGAGATAGAGACACAGAGAGACAGATAGAGACACAGAGAGAGAGACAGACAGAAAGAGAGAGAGAGAGAGAGAGAGACAGACAGAGAGAGAGACAGAGAAACAGAGACAGACAGAGAGAGAGAGACAGATAGAGACAGAGAGAGAGATAGAGACACAGAGAGACACAGAGAGAGAGAGGCAGAGAGAGAGACAGAGACAGAAAGAGAGAGAGAGAGAGAGAGAGAGAGAGAGAGAGACAGACAGAGAGAGAGACAGAGAAACAGAGACAGAAAGAGAGAGAGAGAGAGAGAGAGAGAGAGAGACAGACAGAGAGAGAGACAGAGAAACAGAGACAGACAGAGAGAGAGAGACAGACAGAGACAGAGAAAGAGAGACAGAGAGAGAGAGAGAGAGACAGACAGACAGAGAAAGAGAGAGAGAGAGACAGACAGACAGAGAAAGAGAGAGAGACAGACAGAGACAGAGAAAGAGAGACAGAGAGAGACACAAAGAACCAATGACAAAAATACCTCAAAAAATGATAAGCTTTTGTTGAGGTAAAAATGCACACAGTGTATAAAAGGACTTCTGTATTGCACACCATCACGTCTGAAGCTCTTCAAACGAGTCAGGTAGTTTCCCTTTTCAGAGTGGCTCTGAGACTAACTGACCCATCTCTGTCCTTCACAGCACCAAAGACAAGTGTGGGAGCCAGCCAGCGTGTCTGAATCACGTTCAGGAGAGGAGAGGGCCGTTGAAGACCCATCAGTCCGAGAGCTTCCTTCCGCTGGGTGAGCATGCGAACGTCTGCTTTCATCCTCGCTGATTCACTGTCACGCTTCCTCTCTGATGGTCTGCTGCACTGACAGCCTTGAAAACCAGCTATTTTCCTTCTTGCATGTTCACTCTGTAGCTCAGCAAAACGTCTTTCCTCAAAGTCAACGTGGCATCCTCGCTTTGAAGTTCACTTTTAGTTCTGCAGAACATGATGTGTGAAGTGGAACGTGGAGTTGGAATGCTAAGTAATTGTTTTTTGGAGGAAGCTTTCAGAAACAGGACGCAGGTTGAATCAGAAAGAATACGTTTCATGTTCCTGTCACTTCAGCTGACAGAACTGGGGAGTGGGAAGTCATTTGCAGCTTGGCATTGTGTGTCAAGCCTGTAGTTATCATTTTCTGACATTCTAGTTCAAGTCTGTTCAGCTTGAATACATCTCTCTCCTCAGTCTTCATTCACAGAGGCAGTGATGATGATGAATATATGAATAATGATGATATTAATAATTCATGCTTCCTCTTCTGGCTTCCAGGCTCCAGGCCTCAGGCCCAGACCCACCATATGGAGACCCAGTCATGCTCCAGGTCTCCTGTGTTCAGGACTGGCAGTGAGCCTGCCCTTAGCCCTACGGTTCCTCGAAGAATGGCCTTCGAGACCCAGCTAGGCGAAGCCATCCGAGGCTCCGACAGTCAACTTTGCCCTAAACCACCCCCTAAACCCAGCAAAGTACCCTCGACAAGGCTTCCTCGCTCCCCTCGCCTGCAGCCTCTGGCACCTCCAATGAAGCCCCAGAAGCAGTGGCCTTCTTTCCAGCAACAGCAGCAGACAGTTACCTTGGCTAGCCCTGAGCTGAGCTACTGTGAGCTAAGCCCATGCAGCCCTACTGAGAAGATTAGCGGCCTGCAACCCAACCATAACGGCTATGTGGACCGGTTGAAGACAGATGAAGACATAAGGGGCACCAAGCTGGATCGCAGCTCCTACCATCATGCTATTGAGGCTCTGGAAAACGGTAGCGAGGATGAAGATGAGGAGCTAGAGGAGGAGCAAAGACAAGCTGGACAAGATACAGCAGAGAAAGACAAAGTTAAAGGTTTCCGGAGGCCTGTGTTTGAGACACTATCAGCATTCAGACCAGGAGATGCCTATTTCAGGCTTCTGCCAACAGAGAATAAGCCGCTGGAGATGTCCGTGCTGAAAAAAGCCAAAGAATTACTGGTCAGTCTGGACCCCAAGACCATTGCCAAACACATCCTTCAAGCTGACTGTGAGGTATGTTTACAAGATGTCATCACTAAAAGACGTCAGATGTTGTTCAAACTTCAGTGATTTGACATGGTTAACAATTATGTACATTTAAATTTATGGCATTTACCAGACGCCCTTATCTACAGAGACTTACAGTAAGTTATTTGTGAGTCTTGTCCAAGGATTCTCACTGCTGGGGACTGAACCCCAGTCTAGGAGTAGATGCACCACCTTTTGGGGGCAGAATATGAAATCTATTGTGGAAGGGTTGGTGAGTAGATCCCATGTGAAAACTCTGGATCAGCTTATGAAGGCAACCAACAAACCGTGGTTTTCCATGCAACTTCTAATGAAATGGCAAAGGATAAACCAGCCATCCACACCCACAGATTGACTACAATCAGTTGTGACAGGTCCGTAATTAGCATTTCCATGTGATTCTTTCTTGTTCAGACAGTAAGGTAGAGACTGGTTCTTCCTGCCTTGGTGGAGTGGTGGCAGGGTCGAGATGTTAAACTGTGTTAGAAAACACTGAGCATGAATATAATTAGCTCAGGATTACAAACAATGCTGCTGGAGAGACGTTTCTTTCAACCTCATGACTAAGTCATAAAAAATAATCTCTTTAAGTGGCAAGAGACTGTCTGGTTATTTTAAAATGAGATCAGACTGTTTTCCAGAACATCATGTCTT
>BRDA01013195.1:2349-47423 GCA_036984385.1 Crenuchus spilurus | reverse complement strand
CGGTAAGAAGAACGTCCTATCACCAGTCCAGTGATGCACTACGACCACCTCCTTTGGCAAAGGACTGAGCGTGCGAGTCAGGAAACGGTTTCCTCCACCAGCATCACGTAGTGACCTGACCACTATCCTGCAAGAAGAATGGCTTAAAATCCCTCTGACCACTGTGCAGGACTTGTATATGTCATTCCCAAGACTAATTGACCCTGTACTTGCTGTAAAAGGAGGCCCAACACCCACTAATAAATTATTGTGGTCTAAAACCAGGTGTTTCACTTTCATTGTCTAACCCCTGTACTTCATAAGTACATAAATGACTTGCGATTAAATATTTTACATTACTTTTATTGTAACATTTTTTCTTTTCTTAACTATCTAGGGCTTTGACTGCACTGTTGTGTGCTTACGGTATAATTTAGTACTCCATGTTACTTGGTTTAGTTCCACTATGTGGAGTCCACATCACTTGTACTACACGGTGCTGACCCACTCTTGTATTTTACACCACTGAGTCATGTCTCCGGTGTACTCTAAAACATTCTGAGTGTTCCTCAGAACTTTTTAAACATAGACTTGGTTCCTCTTTTGCATATCAATGAAGGGTTCTTCAAAGTACTTTGAGGGTTTTCAAAGAACCTTCCAGTAAACCTTGAGTTTTAGATTGTAGAGGCGACGATGTTCTTCTTAATGTCCAACATGTTTCGTCTTGTTACGGATTTGAGATCGTGGCATATTTCTGTGGTGTTTATTATTAAGCCCAGCAGATTTGTCAGTGCTTAGCCTTGCTCTTTCCTCTCTCGCTCTCCTACGTCTCCTCTGTGCTCTTCAGTCCCTTTCTTATTAGCAGGCCCCCAGCTGTGTGGCGGCCAGGATCAGAGGCTGCCTCTATTAGCAGGGTCCATTTGTTGAGCGATTGAATCGCTCTCAGCCCTCTGCTCTCGCATGGCCTCTAACCCTCTCTCTCCAGCTCAGTCTGCCATAAGGGCCTCTCACAGTCCTGCTGCACAATGGAGCCTGATAGAAGCATTCTTCCTGAGATAACCCAGATGCTAGGCAGGTATGAGAGAGACTGAGAGCGTGTGTTTGTATGAGAGAGGTAGAGAGAGGAAGACAGCGAGAAGCAGCGGAACATGTGATTTATTTACTACAGTTTTATGCCCAGGTTTTGAGGCCAGACCTTTCATGATGCTATAGGAGCAAGGCTGCAAGTGCAAATATTGGCCAGCAGGTGGCATGCTTGTACAAGCACTGAGACCAAAACTACCATCTCCATCTCTCTTCCTGTCTTTCTCACCGAGTACCACAGCCTGGACTGCTCACTCTCTTTACATCATCGCAAAGTTACTGTACCTACAAATGGACAGCCAATAACTTTATCTATCTCTCTTCTTTCCTCCTTTACTCTCATCCCCAACTTGCTGTGCTGAAGAATGCATGAGCTGCAGCTGTGGTGCTGAGGCAGTTCCAAAAAAACAAATCGCTTCCAAAAGTTCAGCACTGGGGAGAGCAGCCTTTGTGCAAAGACGATGGATGAATAGAAGGATAATGTGTGTTTGCACAAAAAAAAAAAATCTTACCATATCAAGCCTCTCTTCTCCATGGCTGGAGGAGAACTCGAGATGGTTAGGAGACTTTGGTGAGAGAGCTCTTGTAGCCTCTTCTCTCTCACTCTCCATCTCTTTCTCTCTCATATTCTGGCCTGCACTCAAGAGAAGCATTTCTGCTTAAGGAGAGATGGCGCTGAGGTGTTCTGCATGGCTGCCTCTGAATGTCTTGCTTTACCACCACCCCCCCCCAAGTTCTGAGGGGCTCACTTGACCGCCCCTTTCTGGCGCACTGAGAGACAGAGGAGAGAGGTTAGAGAGCTGCTCAGCCCTGTCACTCACACACACGCTGACTCCTCTGGGAATCAAAGCACTGCTGTCTCCATTGCGCCGCGTAAGACAGCAAGCGACAGAATGACGCCTGAGGCTCCCTCACAATTGGGCATCGATACGTGGCATCTACGTTGAGCTGCCGGTTTGGAAGGTGGATGTACCTTATATGTACACCATGTAAAAAAAGGTTATTTGGAGCAGTGCCACAGTAGAACCAACACTGATTCTATAAACGACATGAAGTGATGAGAAACGTTCCACCTACCCGTCATATCTGCAGTGTACAGACATCTACAATATTCAGTCATTTAGACAACGTTCCCTGCTCGTAGTAAAAGAAAACATGAGAAACTGCACATTTGCAACACTAAAAATTGGATCAGAGACATTTTAATTTTTGAATTGACAAGAAATACTTTGCTTTGATCTTCTGAACCATTTTTTTCCACTTTGCACTTTCATTTATAGGATCTGAGCTAAAAGGCTTGATGCTGTCCTACACTACACCATGTCCTGTATCTCCAATTTTTGATTTTCCACCTCATTTGAACACAAGTTGAACTACATTCTCAGAAATAAAGGTACGTGAGGGTACAAAATCTGTACTTTGAAGAACAAAACTGTACCCCATCAGTAACTGTACCTCTAAAGGTACATGTTCGAACTTGCATAGTACTATTTTGTACCTGTGTAGGTGCAAAAACTTTCTCCCCATTTAATTTTTTAAAGGTAGAAAAGTGTCACCTGAAAGAATAGAAAAAGGAACAGAACTGTCATATTTAAGGTACAGTTGATTTTGTCACTGTGGCAGTACCCTATGGGCACCTATATGTACCATTTGAAAAAGGTCCACCATTTGTACCTGCAACCATGGGGTCGGAAAAGTACTACTTTGTCTCCAAGGGTACAAAATTCTTCCCTTAAGGTACAAATAGTAAGGGTACGCATTTGTCACTATTGATAAAAGTACACATCCGTACCCTTGAGGGGTACTGCCACAGTGACAAGCGACTGTACCATTATAGGTACAGAATGCTACCTTTTTTTGTATATTCTATGAACTTTTCACAATGACCAATAAAAATGCTCAAAAAAAAACCTTGAAATAAAGTTCAACTGTGATCATGTTGATTAAGTAAATGTTGTAAAAGTCAAATGAATTCTCAGGAAAAACAACTTCCAGGAGAAGCTGCTGGTGTCCTACTACCGCTGTGCCATTGAGAGTGTGTTGACGTACTGCATTACAACATGGTACAGCAACTGCTCAGTGGCAGATAGGAGAGCAGTACGGAGTGATCAACGTGGCCAAGAAGATCATCGGCTGACCACTGCCCAGTCTGGAGGATCTGTTCAGCTCTCGCTGCCTCAGTAGGACAGCTAACAAAGTGAAAGACTTTTCCCACCCTGGATCATCTTTTCCAACAGCTGCCCTCTGGAAAACACATCCAGGACAAACAGACTGAAAAACAGCTTTTACCGAACAATGTTTTCTTTCTTTTTTTTTATCTTATTTTAAATTTTTACCCAATTTTCTCTCTTTCCCAATATGGTAGTCGCCAATTAACCCAACTCGTTAGTGGCTCTCTCCATCACTTTGCACTGTCCCTGACTCTAGGAGGGTGAAGACAAGCACAGGCCTCCTCCGCTGCATGTGATGCAGCCACCACCTCTTTTCAAACTACTGCTCGAAGGAAAGTGCAAGGTCTCTAGTTTTGAATGGACCAATCAGTAGACGCCTGAGCCAGCGGACATTGCAATGTGAGAGTGATAGAGAGTGAGAGCACCATCTACCCGCCCAGAGAGAGCACTGTCAATTTTGCTCTCTTGGGCCCCGGGTGTTGATGGCAAACAGCATGACCGGGATTCGAACTCGTGATCCTCTGGATATAGTGTCAGCGTCTTAGCCTGCTGAGTCACACGGCTCAACATCCTGTGTCTTCAAATTAGCGTATTATAGTTTTTGTTTATTTACTGTTTGTTTAAGCACCTTAAGAATTGCTGTTCTATTTCGTTATCTCTGTGCAATGACAATAAAAGCAAGCTATCTATCTATCTATCTATCTATCTATCTATCTATCTATGTTGAACTAAATTTAATTAATTCAAATAGACTTTTGAAATTTGTCCACCATCCAATACTTGTGTTTTTTGAACATATCCGTGAACTCATACACAAACCGGTACAATTTTTGTATTTTTTTGTAACATAATCATGTTTAACTTTATATACTGTATATATAGATCATCTCCTGTTTATTTATTCTTCTATTTATTTTACCATACACCTTGCACTGAGTCAATTGCACTGCAATTTCGTTGTTCTTGTAAAAGTGACAATGACAATAAAGATTTATCTTATCTGTCTATCTAAACAAAAGTATTTATGTGCAGTTGCTGCTGAGCTCAGAAAATGTCCTTCTGTTTATTCTGTGATTAGAAGATGACCACTACTGGATCATCATTTGGAAAATTATTCGTTTCTAACTGTAAGGTTAGAAACAGCAAGATTGACCAACAAGGCAGTTGTGTAGTGGCCAGTAAGTGTTGTTCATTTTTGATATCTTTCAAGCTCATAACATGTGCTCCAGCAGTGCACTGGATCTAGGTGGCCATTTAATTTCTCTAAAATCCTATTGTTGTTTGGTTTGGCAGTATATGAGGTCTCATCCTCTGCTTGTGTCCTTTGATCGTCGCTGTTCCTCTGTTCTCTCAGACTCCATCTCCATGGAGATGAAGAAGGCTCAGTGCCCGTGCACAAAAATAAACCCATCTGGGCCAGTATTCATAAAGCAAGTCGGAGGAGCGCGGCCGGTCTAGGAAGCGCTTTTCCAGCATACATCATCATAAACAGAGGAGGAATCTCATCTTAAATCAATATTCCTACTCGTTCATCATGAAAGGAGGCTCTGGCCTTGTCAGAAATCTGTAGCCCCCTGCATATACCCACCTTAATGGACATTATGCTTTGTGTACATTATGCGGCAGTCCTGCCCTTGCTCCAGTTGATGGAACCTTACAACCTTCACACAACAAAATGAAGCCACTAAGCTACTTGTCTGGAAGAAAATACCTCAAGGGTCGCTTTCTGTTACTTGTCAAAGGCCTCCCTGGGCCTTGGCCCAAATGTCCATTAAAAAATGTTCAGAGAAAGCTACTTTTATCCCTCTACCCGTCCCTGACGCACTGATGAGATGAGAGCGAAATTCAGAGTAATTGTGGTTGATTGTATGGTTGCGCCGCCGATCAGGAATTGAAGAATGGTTTACATATCTGAGGTCTTCCTCACCCCCCTCCTCATGTGCTGGTCTATGGAGGTTTGTAATTTGTCTACCTTTTCACACCTGAAGGTCCTCATCTCGCCTCTTTTCACACTCTTTTCTCGCAGCTCCTTTTCACACTGTCTGCAGGCCGGCAGAATCCATATTTACAGAACTAGGAATGGAGACTCAACAATTAACCCTTTTTATGTGACATTAGATGGGGAGGATAGAGGCCTTGAGGTCTTACAAAGTGCAATCATGTCATAGGAAGTCGTGGGGAAAACTGAAGGGTCCTTCTGAACTGTGTTTCTTCAAGTTTAGGGGTGACTCATAAAATTTCTTCATTAATTTAATTTTGTGGCTTAATTTTCTTCAAGGCTGTAGAGGGTTGTACACACCGTCTTGAATGTCCCTGCTTCAAAACTTTAAATTGCACCTTGGGCTGGACTTTGCTAACTCCTCAGTTAATCCTGATTGTGATTTAGTGTGATTGAGAGGCGGCAGAACGTAGGTGTTGCCGAAGGAAAAAGACAATACAATTAAATGATTAATGCGCCACGGGACCACCGACAATTAAAACTATTATGGAAATTAAAATGACATTATGTCACAGCGGAGAGCTGATGATACCCGTGTTGTCTTTTTAAAAGCAATTTCCATAATTCCAATAATTGAAATCATAGCATATTCATCCATTTACCGGGTGAGGGGGGCTAAGAGCGGCCACTAATGAAACCCAATCATTAGCATCCAAACAAAGTAATTGGCTAGTCCTTTATCTTCAGAGATAGGTGACAAGGCACAATCACCCCCCTCCATCAGAATGCAAAAACAAGTAATTAAACCACAGACAACGATGCTCCCAGCTCGCTGCTCCTGTGCTGAGCACGTTTGAAAACAGCACTGATTGCCTTGATTAGAAACCTTACTGTATCCTCTGGTGTTGTTTGTGCTTATACTTTTTAGGGATGGGGTGCAGCAGCATGCTTGATGAGAATCAGAGAAGAAAAATCTGCGGTGAAAGTGTCTTCCTTGCACTTCTTCTTTATTGAGGACGGCCTGACTTAAATGTAAATAGAAGCTCTTTCCTAAAGTCTGAATCATCCTGTAATAAGCAACACTTTGATACTTTAAAGGGGAAAAGTCTCATTTGGATACTATCAATATAAGAAAGTGTTGTGTCACATTCCGAAAAAAGTCAAAGCTGTTTCAGAATCAAAGAAAAACTATCAATGGCATCACTGGCTCCGTGTCAAAAAGAGAAAAGGTCCAGCTTTCAAGAATCACCAGAGCATATGTAGCAAAGACATATTTAATCTACCTCTGTGCTGGTTTTTGTCAACAGCGACCAAAGAAAGAGAGAATGTCAACAGACCACATCCCAAAGACTACTTCCACTCTATATAATGTTTTAGAGGTTGGTCAGACACTAGAGGGCGAAAAATAGTGAAGCCAGGTACCTAACCAACCAATCAGCACTTAGTACCCATATTTTGTTTTAAGTCTATTGTACATATTTTATATTACTCAATGGTTTTAATTGGGGAATTTTTTTATGATGTTCTACATATCAACCCAGATTTTTATATGTGTGTGTGTGTACTTGCGTATATCTGACTGTATGTGCAAGTCTAACTAATTTAAGTTAGATGTTTCTAGCTTGTGGATTGGCTTAAGGAGTTATATTGTGCATCATTTTGGGACTTATTGTAGAATTTTCATCAAAAATGACTAGACTCGATTTAAATGAGTGTTTTTGTTGCCGACTAATTCAGAGTTTTTCATCACTATACAGTCCATTAACAATTTTTTCCAGTTTATGTTTATTCAGTATTTTTTATGTATAGATTACATTTTAGATTAGATTCAACTTTTTGGTAATGTGATTGCACACAATGTAATTTGACCTCCACATTTAGCTCATCCATGCAGTGAAACATACACTTGTGAACACACTAGGCTTTAAAAACATGTGCCCGAATCAGTGGACAGCCCTATCCACGGCGCCCGGGGAGCAGCTGGGTGGTTAGGTGCCTTGCTCAAGGGCACTTCAGTCTTGACCTGTCCAGGGATCAAACTGGTGACCTTCCAGTAACAAGACAAGATCCCTAACCACCAGGCCACGACTCCATTAGGGCTATAAAACATACTAATTTTTCTGTTGTCATATTGATTGCTGATATGTCTTCTAGCAGGCAGAATTATGGTGGTAGATTGACAGAGGTGGTTAAGACATGACAGAAGGATAATAACCTCTTGACAAAACTGGTTAATGGGTGTGCAGTGCCACAGAGCATGTATATAGTTGTCCATTGTGTTTTGAGTGAAATGTCTAGAGCCTGCTGAGCTTGTAAGACCATTTTAAACATCTTGTGTGTGGTGAACACAATGTACTATATATGGATGATCTTATATGAGTTGTAGATTAGTACTGCGGGTCATGTGGTAACCATTATTACACACCCGAATCCAGAAATTGGAAACAAGGGCCAGTGATACATTTTCCTCCCATTGTCTTCACTGTATGGTAACTGTGAGGTTTGATTCAGTCACTACTTTATATATTTTGGTTTTAGTAGTTTAAATGTTAATAAATGCTGATATTGATATGGGCATATCTAATGTATTTAGGTTGACTTTGTTTGACTATATAAATGATCTTAGTTGGTGGCATTCTAAGAAGTGATTGCTCCTAATGCCACAATTTTGATTTAGCTGTGGGAGTGACATAATGGAGGTTATATGGTAGATGTGTTCGAGAGGTGTGATACCTTTAATAATAATGAAAAGTTTAATGGTATTATTATTATTATTCTTAATATTATTATTATTATTATTATTATTATTATTATTATTATTATTATTATTAATAATAATAATATTATTAATGATGAAGTCCAGGTAATTCCAAATGGGAGTGTGGATACTTGGTGCAAGTGTACAGTTTATCTTGTGAAATTTCTACCATGTTGTCAGAGTTGTTATCACCGCTGTATTGTGAAAGCGAAACTTTTTTTAATTGACTGACTGATAAATGGCAAGTCTGCAATTTGGATGTTCTTTACCAATCCATGATCTGTGTAACATAGTAGGTTTTTATCCATTTTAGTATGCACTGAATTTGATTTCCGAAAATGTAATGGTGGTGGAAATTTAGGGGCTTCTCGGCTGCTGCAGGACGTTAAATTTTGTAAAGTGATGAGCTGGATTTTGGGGGTTTATTTTTCCAGTAAAATCCAGTTATAATAGTATCTGAATATTTAAAGATCTAAAAGTGGCCTTAAATGGCAATCACTGAGAACAGATAATTTATTTTTTGTAATCTTGTCAAATTATTCTAGAAAGTGGCAGGGTTTTCTGGTGCTGGAGGTTGTCATTTACTTGATTTTGGTTTTGATTGGTGGATTAAAGTTAAGTTTAAAAAGTTTTGACAGCTGGGGGAAACTTTAATACCCAGATATGTGCTGTAACTGCTCAATGGGTTGGGTAGAGTTTGTCCAATTTATAGAAGATGTTTTTGAATTATTTTTGGTAGATTAAATAGTTTCTGTTATTGATGTGATTTTTTTAAAGAAAAGCAGGATATCATCTGCAGAAAGATTGATTTGATGCTCCATGTTAGGTGATTGAATTCTCTTTATATTTACGTTTTGACATATTGCTGCTGCCAGTGGTTCAATAAAGATAGAAAAGAGATAAAAAGAGAGTGAGCATCCTTGACTAGTAGCTCAGTGCAGTGTGAAAGGTTGTGATATTATCCCATTAGTGTTAACTGTGGCCTTTGGTGTGATGTATAAAATCAGATTCCATTTAATAAATGATTCTCTAAAATCAAATTTATGTAGTGTAGAGATTCCAGGTTCCTCGGTCAAAGGCTTTTTCTATATCCACGGTGACTTTTTTATGAGAAGCATAATCAATTACATTATTACATTTAGCTTTCCACACATATTAGCAGTAGATTATTGGACTTTTATGAAACCTGTTTGATTCAGATGTATTAGATCATGAATTATGCACTAGCAGACTCAGGAAGAGCTTCTTCCCTGAGGCTCTGATCCTACTGAACTCTGCACTGCCACTTTAACTTGAACTATATAATTGCACTGCCAATTAACTGCATTCTTGCACCGCTGCACTGTTCATGTACTTCATATCTGCTACCTCACATATTTACTATCTTAATAATGTATATATTACTGATTTGCAACAGATATATTCAAATTTATACAACTCATTGTACCATTTCAATGATTCTTACTGCACGTTATGTGAATAACACTGTACATTTCATTCTGTTTAGATGCTAATTGCATTTCATTGGCTCTATACCTGTACTCTGCAAAATGACAATAAAGTTCAAGGTAATCTAATTACTGTTTTTGTTGTACTGTTTTGATCCTGTTGGCTAAGGTTTTGCTTATAATGTTGATTGTATTCATCAGTGGTAGGGGTCTGAAACTTCATTTTAAGACTTTAAATTTAGACAATCATCACTGACAACCAGAGAAAACTGCAATAGAGTTGGAAGTAATTTCTCTATTATTAATATTACTCAACAAATTAATAAAAAAAGACTGAAACCAGTCACTGAAGTCACTGGTGGTATTTAAATAAAATGCCTTGACGCATCAGGTTTAGCTGAATAAGTGTGTGCAAGTGAGAGTAAAACTTTTTCCTTCTGGCTCCTGGCTCAACCTTTTTGAATATTGGTGTGTTTTCCCATTTGAGACTGTTTTACTTAATAACCAATCAATTTGATTTGTATAGTGGTTTATATATGTAGTTTTACAGACATCCTTATCTAAGCCCCAATGATCTAGTCCATGTATCATCTTCGTATTGCCATGTCCCCAGTTTACCTTCCATGTGCATTTGGATATTATACAGTGATTAATTATGCAACAGTTTTAGTAAGTTTGTGTTTTCCTAGCTGTTGTATGTAGCTTCATACTGCTAAGCTTACCAATTACAGTTCATAAAAACGGCAGTAAAATAATAGGTAGGGTAACACTTTATAATAACTTTCATTAATAGCTTATTAACTAATGATTAATAACTGAACAAATGATTAGTTCATGATATTTCATTAACAAATGATTTACTAATGATTTATTAACATTTGCAAAAATGAATACAATCAGTAACTACATGAACTGTCATTTATAAACATTTGTTCATGTTCAAATTATCCTGAACTAATTATTCATTCACAGTTATTAATCATTAGTTAATGGCTTATTAATGAAAGTTATTATAAAGTGTTACCCATTCAATTAACTATCTTGTAGCTGTATTTTTGATATATTATTTACATTACTTGCCTATAAGAAATAGATCCTAATCCTAAACTATATCTCACCCCAAAAATCAAATCCTAACATCTATAGGATTTCTATATATTTTTTTTACATATGAGGGCTCAACACTTGATCAAGACAGCTTGACTAGTATCCTTTAAGTTATGTTGAAGGGACTCAAACATTGGTTCAAAGAACTTTGCAGACTGTTTCAGTACTCAAAAAGTATTAGCCGGCTTAGCTTCTATGTACCGTATTGTTCTTTTGCTTAATACTTATCAAGAATCTCCTCTAGACTTGTCAGAACTAATGGCACCATAGAGAGGCTTTGAAAGGAGCTTTGGACAAGGTTAATGAGTAGAAGAAGTAGACGAAGAGTAGTATGGGGTTTGCAGGATAAAGACACAGCTGAAGAGACATGTTTGCCTAGACAAAAACTCCTATAGACCAATTCTTTCATCTTCTCCTCCTGTAGGTCTTCTCACCTGCCCTGGATTGGAATGTCTGCAGGCTGG
The DNA here is from genome assembly GCA_036984385.1 of Crenuchus spilurus. NCBI lineage: Eukaryota > Metazoa > Chordata > Actinopteri > Characiformes > Crenuchidae > Crenuchus > Crenuchus spilurus. Next base: position 36,474 of record BRDA01013195.1, on the reverse strand, counting down.
AAGAGCATCATGGGACCCTTTTTGAGGCGAGTCAAGAACAAGAAATAGGGTAAAAAGTCTTCCAGTTTTCTCATTAGCACCTTTCCATGCTCCATCTTCACCTCACTCTTCACTTTTCTTGTCCTTCTCAGCCTCCTTCTAAGCTTCGATTCCTTCATCTTCACTTTTTCCCCCATCCCTCTCAGCCTCCTCCTCAAGTAACCTTGTCTTTTTCTGGGTGCTCCCTCTCCACCCCATGGAAATGAGAAGCATCATCATGGTGGCAGAAGACCGCATGTTGCTCCCTCCCTCCCTCTCTCTCTCACTCTGTCATGAGGCCAAGCAGCACAAAGGAAGTAGGAGAAAAGCACTGACCTCACAGCCTACAATACCATCTCCCCTCCCATGCACAAAGGCCTGCCTGCATTCTCCAGAGATGCGCTTATTTTCTTCCTCTCTTTCCTTTGCTATGTCGTTCACTTTTCTTTAATGCTCTTCCTCACCATCTCTTCCATGTCTTCCTCCCGTGTGAATGAAAAAAAAATGTCCTTGGTTGTTTTTTTTTTCTTCCTTGGGCAAATGAATCCATTCACATTTGTACACACTTGATCTGACCCCGTGACAGGCAGATAGTATGCTCCAATGTGAGTGTATGTGTGTATAAGAGGGCACAGTCCCATTATCCTAGTGCTCTATGGTTTAGCTGAGCTGAACCACAGAGAGTGAGCCATATCCAAGATGAATGCAAAGAAAAGCAAGAGATCTATATCTATGATTAGTACGACCAGAGAGTCATATATTTAACTTAGTCAGGTATGGAGGAGAGAGCTGCGAGGAACTTGGTCCACAGTAAGAATGATGAAATGATGGTAATTGGGAGCACTTATGGTAGATATAGACTGCAATGGAGGATTGGAGATACTTGTAAGTGCAAAAGGAAATCATTGTGAAGGTCTTCTTTTAAAGCACTACGATACCTAAATTTTCAACCAGTTCCATTTGTGTGGCATACAAATATCTCTACTTATTGTTCTAAAAGCAGGGTAGCTATTTACACAGAACTATGAAGGAAGTTAAACTCCACCACAATGAAGAAAAACAAAGAAGCTGGTGCCCCTCAGTTTGCTTACCTGTTAGCATGAATGGTTTATAATTGCTGGTGATTTTTCACTTGTTGCCGTTTTCACACACCTGAAGCAAACTAAGTAAAAAGTTGCTAAAAGCTGGGCCAAGAAAGAATAGCTGGAAGGAAGACTAAAAACAGAGAGCAGAGAGAAAGAAAAGCTGGAAGAATGTGTTTGATTAGAGCTAGCGTTACTTCGCGTTTAGCTGCAGTGTGGAGCAGAAGGGCCATTGTGTTCGCAGTGCATTCTTGAGTGTTACAGCGCACTGGATGAGTGTAAGAGAAAAGGGGAAAATGTGCAGACTGACATTCTCTAATCAAATACAGCAATCAGGAGCCCAGAAGCAGCAGCATTATGCCATTTACAACTCCTTTTAATTTATAATCAAAAATTGAGCTGCAAAGAGACAGATAGACAGACAGACAGAGAGAGAGAGAGAGAGAGAGAGAGAGAGAGAGAGAGAGAGAGAGAGAGAGAGAGACAGAGAGACTGTCTAGGTCATTACATCTTTCTTTTACAGGGCCAATGAGAGCAATGAAGAATTAATCAGTGGCCATTAGGCTGTATTTACTCACCACTGTGGGGGATGTGATCAATCCTGCACTCACTCACTCTAAACCCCTTCTCTGTCTCTCGCCCTTTCCCTCTCTTGTTCTCTTTCCATCCCTCCTTCGTCCATGTGATGAATAATCTGATGCATATTTCTCCTTGACTTCTGTAATGGAGGTCAGAGAGCCAGGTGCAGTGTGCACAGTGTGAGCTGTGTGTGAGCGTTTTTGCACAAGTGTATCCAAGTGTGTGACCTCAACCATGAAAGGATGAACAAGGCTGGCGGTGCGTGTGTTAGCTGAGGTCACACAATACAAATTCTCCCAGAGTTAGGATTTACACTGAAAAATACCTGTTTGCACTACATAGTGTTGTGTGTGTGTATGTGTGTGTGTGGTGTGTGTTTAGTACCACAGGAAGCAGGGCAAGTTGACTCTCTTAAATCAGTCCCTTTAATCTCCATTCAGAACTCCTACACTTGTGTTAGCCCAGGCCAAACACACACACCACTAAAAACATCCACAAATCAAATCTGCCCCTGCCCATCGCACTAGTGCCAGAGAGCTAAATCTGGCTGCTAAGCTACTTGCTAGCACTTACCACAACATAACATGTTGATGGTAGACTAGTCTTTTTACATGAAGCTTGTCTTCAAAAGTGTCACCTACAGTGGTGGCTAAACTTGACAAAAAATGCATAAATCACCACCACTCACTGACTCCTACATTGTTTCAGAGCTAGTGAGCAAGCTAGTATGCTACCACTTAGCTTAGTACTTAGCATAACATCTTCCTGAAGTACTGTTATAATCTCATACATATCTTGTGACAGGCCAAAAGTTTAGTGCCAAACACAACTAAAAACATCCACCAAACACTTCAGCCCACATTTGTTCAATACTGGATAGTATCTTTCATGTTCGTGCTGGATTACTTCAGCACTAGCTTGAAGTTTTAAAATTTAGCGATCACCCGAACTCCACTTTTCCAGAGCCAACAAGTTAACTCTCATGTTCTTGATAGATTAGTCACCCCTAATTTTAATTGTCAGCTTTTAGCCATGGCTAACAAAGATAAAACATCCACAAATCAAATCTGCCCCTGCCCCTTCCATTGCACTAGTTCCAGAGAGCTAAATCTGGTTTCTAAGCTACTTGCTAGCACTTACCACAACATAACATGTTGATGGTAGACTAGTTTTTTTACATGAAGCTTGTCTTCAAAAGTGTCACCTACAGTGGTGGCTAAACTTGACCAAAAATGCATAAATCACCACCAGTCACTGACTCCTATATTGTTTCAGAGCCAGTGAGTAAGCTAGCATGCTACCACTTAGCTTAGTATAACATCTTCCTGAAGTACTGTTATAATCTCAGACATATCTTGTCAAACGTTTAGTGCCAAATACAACTAAAAACATCCACCAAACACTTCAGCTCACATTTGGATTGTATCTTTCATGTTCTTGCTGGATTACGTCAGCACTAACTTGAGTTTCAACATTTAGCGATCACCCGAACTCCACTTTTCCAGAGCCAACAAGTTAACTCTCTTGTTCTTGATAGATTAGTCACCCCTAACTTTAATTGTCAGCTTATAGCCATGGCTAACAATGACTAAAACATGCACAAATCCACTCCCTAATTCCACCCAATGCTCCAGATCTCTTAGCGCTAAGTTAACTCTTAGCACAGTTAGCATGTTAGACCTGAGGGCTGCCAACTTTCGACAGTTTGTCTGTGAGTGCAGAAAAGTTCAGCGAGAGGGGCGGCACTTGAAAAGCATGGCACTGCTGTCCCAAACCATTACAGCACAAAACCTCTTTAAACTGCTGATAGCAGCACAAAGGAACCACAAGCACATTCACTGTGGCCGACAGGAGCAAACAGTTAATGATGTTTACTCAAGATTAGTAGTCGCTCTCCACTAAACTAGGCTCCATTCAATAGAGAGCAAGGAGAAGGTTTGTTGTTTAGTTGTTTGTTGGGTGTAACAGAGGCCAGGAGAAATGTCAGCATGCGAGTCAATGATTGGCTTAGCTTCGCATATATGAACAATGAGAAAACTTAGCCACCAAATTATTTACATAGGTGAGACCTTTAATTCAGGAAACCATGTTAAAAGTGTTGCACAGGCATGCGCATATGAAGGTCTAGGTTTTGTTTTTAAAGTTAAACCTGATGAGGAACAATAAACCCCACATATAGACCAGGTATAGACCAGGGTGTGCTAGGTAATCAAACAAGATAAGCTTGACTTTGATGTATGGCCTGTTTGGCCTTTCTTGGAAGAATATAGAAAAAACAATCATGAACATTGTTTTAATGTACATGTGAAACTGAACGATTGTGTGTGTGTGTGTGTGTGTGTGTGTGTGTGTGTGTTACTGGGTGGTAGCTGAATGAGCATAAATACTGTGTGTCTCGGATCCTTGGCCGTTGTCTTAGCAACCCATAAGTGTCTGGAGGAGGGATAAGGGTTGCTGGGTTGAATAGCAAGCAGGGGTGAAAAACTTGGCAATTAAAAGCAACAGAAGTGACAATTAATATTGTGAGAGCACATATAGAGTGCTCTGCCCTTTTGAGCATGCTTCACACTCACCCCATGCACAACTTAGTGCTTTTCTCCTCTCTAAACCGTCCCTCAAGACCTCTCCAGTCTTCCGCTTCGTACAGCTGGAGCAGCGCCGTTTTGTTTTTTTTCCACACCCGACTGTAGACGGTCTCAGCAGGTGCTGAGAAGTGACAGTACAGTGGGATGGTCACTCTCAGGTTAACCAGAAGTTGGCTGCGACAACCTCAACAAACTGATCACTCAACATCCTAAACACCCTCTGAATGAAATATCAGGACCAATGAAATTCACTCGCACATCCTTCCTTAGCCTTCTACGCTGCGGTTAAAGACCAGCAAGGAATATTCATTAAGTTCAGAGTTATTATAAGCCATTGAAGTGTCTACAGACATATTATATATGGAGTTCCTGGCTCTTCATACTCCCACATCTCACTTGCATCAAAGGAGACATCCTTTAAAGATTCTTCAGAAGAAAGTTCTATAGGATTGCTCCAAAGAAAGGTTTTTGGTTCCACTGGCACCATGAAAATGAGGTGCATTTAAATCAGTTTATATGCTAATTCTGGTACTTGAAGCATGTATGCACACAGTTGTGTTTGTGAACAGGAGATGTTTATCAAGGCGCTGATCTTCAGGTGGGAATCTATAAGCAGTTGAAGAGTTTGCTTTATGTTCAGGGACTGAGACAGTGTGGCTGGCAGGTGTCTGCCACACAAAGCTGGCAGCAGACAGTATTGTACTCATGTCCTGAAGATGATTTGCGCTAGAATGTATAATTTTCTCATTTCTTTCGCGAGCTATCAGCCTTTCACAAATTAGCAAGGGGCTCTGACCCCAGCGTTCTACGCACAGCGAGAGAGAAGACGGCATAATGCACGACATACGGTGTTTCAATCAGACACTCTCTATTTCACACCCATCAAATCATCTCCATATACATAATTCATACACCTGTGGAGGGATGAGCTTTATTGCCACACTTCTACGACATGGAGAGCATGATTACAGATTAATCTGCCTGGTTCAGGGTTGTGTCACAAAAAGACAACGTTCTTCCATTTTCCAACACCACTCGGCTCATCTGGTGCTTTTGCACATTTGGTTCTACTATTAGAGCATTAGGTTTAAGAGCTCAAGGGCAACATAAGAGGATTTCCACTAAGTGGTCGTGCAGCCTTTAAGCAATTAAAAAAAAGCCAGTTAAACATATCTACATATACTGCCAAGACAATGACACTTTTCTGCAAGGTAACTTTTCTAAAAGTTTCAGTTCTTTTAAATACCGAAATAGCAAAATAAAAGTGACAAGGTTAATTTGCCTTTTTAATTAAAATTATGTAGCTAAAGGAATCTTTATATACTATCTACCATGAAAGGGGTATCTGATGTATAAATATAATATAAATAATGGCAAAATGTCATCATGACCCAACAGAAGGAAGCACAATAATAAACCAGAAGAAAACAAGCATGGCTGAATTTCGACTGCTATGAGTAAATAATATATGGCATAATAATGATCACCTTTCAAAGTATTAAAGGGCCCTTATCATACAAAGGCACCATTCATACACCATACAAACAAATGTATGTAACACTATTCACCCAGTCCTTACAATACTCCATGTTTTCTTGTTGTTAAATGTTTTTGTCACAAAATCACTTTTTTATACATTCAGTTATTCATTTCCTATTCATGTCACTGCCTTCTTTGAGTTGTTTCATGTGAAATCAGTCATAAGAATAGCAAAAACAAAGTTTTACTGTTTTGCTTTTTTTTTTTTGTAAATTAGGGTGACTAGATCCAAGATGACGACAAAGAGGACACCTCAGTAGGGTTTTTTTTTTTTTGTTACTATTAATAATATACTATTAATAACTATGAAATTTATTATGAATAATAAAATAAAATTAATATTAATCATAATTAAAATATTAATACATTACACATTGTTTATAAATAATAAACTGTTAAAAGCATGTAGCATAAAATTATCACCCAATCCTTTTCAGTCAACTTTACTTCAGCTCATTATCACCAATGTTACACGTGTTTGGACTGTATGGTCAATAGATCTTATTTACACATAATTATACCTCATTTTTTAGCAAAAAATAAGCAGAAATTTTGATTTATTTTGATAATAGTTCAACTTAGAGGCAGGTAAATAGGTGACTTATCACAGACTGGTAGACACACAGACACAGACTCAAATGTTAATGTTTATGAATTTTATTATTAAAAAACATCTACCTGATGTGACACATACAGAACAAATTCTGAACATGTAAACAACTACAGGTGAAAATGGACGCTGTTTGAGGGAGTGACAGCGGTGACGGCCAATCAAACGTTAGCAAGAAACGGCAGAGCCAATCAATGAGCTTGTAGGTGGCCTAAAGGAAAACCGGCTTGGATTTCTACTGAGTCCTAACGCTCACCCAAGTACATTTATATAGTGTAACATCTCACTCAAGCGAACCGAACAGAATAGGGGGAGGGCGAGACTAATTTGTGAAGGAAACGGTTCTGGAGTAAAACAACATCCTGGACGTTTGTGAAATTCCACCCGGACATGTTTTTTAAGTCTCAAAAAGAGGACATGTCTGGGTAAAAGAGGATGTCTGGTTACCCTAGGTAAATTAACTGATAACTGCTTTAGTGTGTGGAAAGTTAGAGCACTAACATTTAAGGAAAACTCATCATAATGTAATTCACTAAAAATAACCATGCAGTACGATCATACAGATCGCTGGCTAATGTTAGCAAACTAAGGTAAGTCAATAGATTTTATTTCTCAGATATTCTATCTTCCATTCCCATAAAGTGTGTATCTAATAGATCTTTACTGTTTGCCCGTCCAGCGCACTAAACTACTTTCAGTTATGTTCAGATTTTCAGTAGAGCATGTGGAAGGACTCTGTAGTAAATATACATGTACAGTATGTCTACAAACAGAATAGAATAGAAGAAGCCCATAGTGCTGTAAAATGGTAGGTGAGTGTAGCGTGAGGAGTTGTGCAAAAGTGTTTTTAATGGTTTAACATTGCCTTTTTATATCTCAACAAAGGAGCATCCTCCATTCTCCCATGCATGAGGTTGTATGTTATCCATTGTGCTGTTAAATATTTAAATCAGTAACTGTTTGGATCGACATATCAAACAAAATGACATTCAATAAAGTAATATACAGTCACATACTGATACATTACACAGCTGTGAAAAGCACAGCCCTGTAAGCAATATTACTATGACAGCAATGATCAAATAGCCTTGCAATGGCCCTACAGCCCAACGGCCCATTAGCTTACTCACTCATTCGAAGGCCATTCCTCAGGATTTTCATTCAGCCAATGAAACAAAACCAGGATTATGAAATGACTTCATTTAACCAACCGGGAGATCCCTGAAAAGGAAAAGCCAAGAATAAACGTTTAGACTGAACTTAAATTGAACCTATTTAAATTAACTCCAGGAAGATTTAAAGATCTGTGACGTGTTTTATTCCATTTGTACATTGTGAAATTGTTCATTTTCCTGAGCACACACTAGTTCAACTACAGGTTTACAAAATTACAATAAATTAAATAAAGTTAGTGCTGCCAGTCCTGTTTTATCTGTTACATTCCTGAAATGAAAGAAATCTGCATTCTTTGATTGATTGAGAGATTGACAGATACTGTAGACTGATAGACTGATAGATTGATCGATTCATATATTGATTGATAGATCACCTTATTAACCCCTGAGGAAAATTTGTGTATCACAGGTGCACAATAAGTACAATAAGAAGCAAGAGCAAGGTATACATGCATCAACTTTAAAGATTAGCATATCAAAATGTTCCATAATTACCAATAAATTAAAGGATTTTTGTAAGATTCAGGTGCGTTATGTGCAATTCCCTGAATATTATACTGAAAATTGCTCAACTTACAATTTTAAGCCAAACGTACTGCATAGATTTTGAGTTAATTCAGTTTGATTCAATCACAGCTTCAGTTCATCCAACTTCTTAGTCATTCTCCTAAATCTATTTGATCTCTTTAGTTCTGAAATGGTAAACATTATAAAATATATTTTGAATCCACTTTGTTTATTGGGGCAGCCATGGCCTAGTGGTAAGGATTTGGTCTTGTGACCAGAAGGTTGCTGGTTCGATCCCCAGACAGGACATAACTGAAGTGCCCTTGAGCAAAACACCTAACCCCCTAACTGCTCCCCGGGCGCCGGTGGACAAGGGCTGCCCACCACTTCGGGCACAAATTCTTACAGCCTAGTGTGTTCACTAGTGTGCATTTCACTGCACGAATGGGTTAAATGCGGAGGTTAAATTCCATTGTGTAACATCACATTGGCTAAATTGGTTGATCTTAAACTTAATCACTATCTGCGATGATTTCCTTCACATAGTGCCATTATACTTTCCCTCACAATGGGTTCAGAGATACTGACAGCTGTAGCATCACCAGGGTTTCAACTCAAAATCTCTTGATCTGAGTATGAACACTTACACAGTTTCACCACTCACTGCCACAAAACAAAAAGTGGTACTAAAAAGCATATAAAACGGGATGTCATCATGTTAATTTAATGTTTTTAAAAATGTAGAATTGTTCACTGGCCTATAAGTAGGGCTGCCACAAACAATAATTTTTATAGTCGACTAATCACTAATCATTAATTTTTTTGATTAGTCGACTAATCAGATCATACATTAATTGGGTATCAAACATACATCTTATTGCACTAGAATGCAGCTGTTATTATATAACCGTCATTAGATTTCAGCTATATGCTAACTAAAAATAAAAACAATTAAGATCATAGTTCATTAAACCTTTAATGAAATATGCAGCTTGTTGCAACAAACAATTATTTAACTGTTTAGCATAAAGTGTAAACATAGCACTGAAACATAACGTTAGAAACGTTAGCATTAGCATTCCTATTCAAACACATGACTGTTATAATGTTACAGAAAACACATGAATGTGTTCTAAGGCTGATGAATCAAATCGTCATCACTAATGTTAACTTTTACAGCTATAAATATGAGTAAGCAGCAAGTTAACTCTCTGTTTACGCTGTTTAGCAGCTAACTAGCAAATTAGCTTACCGAGATAACGGTCCCTCTTCATCATTGTCACAGTCAGGCACAACAGCTTCCTTTTCAGGTGCTCGTGCATCGCAGTTGTGCTGCCGTGGAAGGCAAGTTCTGCACACGTTTCTCTTTCATTTTCTTAAAATGATCTTGGCCCACTCTTTTGAGCTCCGTAGCGGGTACTCTTTTGAGCCTGTCTGTCTATAACGTCCTGTGACGTCATCCACGGGATACCCCGGTTATCACTACTGCGCATGTGCGTCAAGGACAGAAAGGAAGACGCAGCAGTAAAAGGTGAGTACGCAGCAGTTTGGAGAGAAAACGAAAGTAAAAACAAAAACGACGCATCGACTATTAAATTAGTTGTCGACTATTTTAAAAATAGTCACATAAGATTAAGATTAAGATGAACCAATTTGCCAATTTGCATTTAACCCATTCATGCAGTGAAATACACACTAGTGAACACACTAGGCTGTGAGAATTTGAGCCCTTATCCACTGGCGCCCGGGGAGCAGTTTGGGGGTTAGGTGCCTTGCTCAAGGGCACTTCAGTCATGTCCTGTCTGGGGATCAAACCGGACACCTTCTGGTCACAAGATCAGATCCTTACTACTAGGCCATGGCTGCCCCCATGGAAGCTAATTTGGAAATTATGTCACTGTGTGATGATTGATTTTTTTTAGTTGAATTAACTCAAAAAAATAGCAGAGGTTGCCTTAAAATTTATAGTGGGCTTACATTTTTTAAGCAAGTGCAATGTTTCACCCTATAAATCAAGCCACAGATAACAACATGTAAATATAGTTTGTAAACATATGTATTTACAACATGTAAATATATTTAAATAAAACTCTTCAGCATTTAAATTTATTACGTTTATGTAAACTTTAACTGCACTTGGCTTTGTTCTGAAAATTGTTGCCAAACTCATGTTTGCTAAAGAACCCCTGGATGCCCCACAGCACTACTGCAGTGGTGTTACATACAACAACAAAACACTGCCCATAAAACGCCATCCGATCTGTGAAGTATATTGAAAGAGTAGAATGATGCAGCCATGTTCTTTCATCACTGAGAACCCCATAGAAATGCAAGATGCACCTTTATTTATGCCAACAAAAAGTCAAAAATAACATGACAGTAAACATTCAGGGGTAAATCTGTAACAGAATGGGTCAAACCAAGGACGCTCTGTGTTTTAGAATTAACAAGTGCATGATCTGAAGTAAGTCAATCAAACAAGATATTCCAAAATTCTACATAAACTGAAAGTAAATACTTTTACAAAATACCTTTTTGTTATTACTATTACATTACTTATTTTATTACAACATAATAATATTACTACTAAAACCTAATTACTAAATGCTTCTCATAGTTTTCATTCAGTGACCTAAATTGCTTCAGTGTTAAATAGTTGTCAATATTAAACCAGTATACTTTAATGTAAAATGCTGAGAATGTTGTTTGCTAAAAGACATTCTTTAACTATTATTGTAATTTAGAAAACAGACATATATTTTAGAAGTATTCATAAAGAATCTTTTGAGATCTTTACAGAGTGTTCACAAACTTGTCCTCTCAATACTATACACTAAATAATTAATAATTAAACAAAGAAATAAAAAAGCCCAATTTACAAAATTAGGCATGTCTTTTCCTGGGAAATTATCAATACGCTGCATGCAGCAAAGGAAAGATTTATAAGTTTGAAATTATTTGAGAAAAGTACAGCCCAATTTAAAATGAAGTTTGGATACTGTGTAAAATGTAAATAAATGTAAATAAAAACAGAATGCATGGATTTGCAAATGTTATAGACCCATATTTTATTCACAATAAAACAGAACAAATTTTAGATGTTGAAAGTGAGGCATTTAACTCATTTAGAACTTAATGACAGCAACATATCTCAAATAAGTTGGGACGGGGCAACAAATGACTGGAAAATAGTTGGTACTAATATAAAAAAACAGGAGGAGCAGTTTGCAATGAAGTTACATGACTGGGTATAAAAAGACCATTTTACAGAGTCTCTCAGAAGCAAAGTTGGGAAACTGTCTAAAAATTGTGAAACAATTTCCAAAAAAGGTTCCTCAAAGTAAAATTGCAAAATCTTTGAATATCCCATCATCTGCAGTACATAATATCATCAAAACATTCAGAGAATCAAGAGACAACCTGCTGTGAAATGAACAAGGTCGACAGTTAATACTGGATGCTTGTGATCTTCAGGCCCTCAGATGGCACTGAATTAAAAACAGCCATGATTCTTTACTGGAAATCACTGCATGGGCTCAGGAACCCTTCCGGAAATCAATGTCTGTTGACACAGCTTGCCATGCAATCCATAAATACAAGTTAAAGTTGAATCATGTAAAGAAGAAGCCATATGTGAACACCATGTAGGAAAGGCGACGTCTTCTCTGGGCCAAAGCTCATTTAAAACGGAATGAGGAATGTTTTACTGCATGGATGTGTTAAATGTGGAGGTCAAATTCTGTTGTGTGCAATCACATAAGCAAAATTTAACCTAAACTATTTTAAACATACTGCTCATCACAACAACATGACAGAAGAAGAGTCAGGGTGCTGAACTGGCCTGCATGCTGTCAGGACCACATCTGGAGCATCATGAAATGAAAAATCCAGCAAAGAAGAACCAGAACTGTTGGCCAGCTAGAATGCTACATCAACAAAAATTGGAAATCGCTTTTTGACAATGTGATTGCACACAACAGAGTTTGACCTCCGCATTTAACTCATTTAATGTGTGAACACATTAGGCTGTGAGAACATGTGCCCAAAGTAGTGGGCAGCCCTATTCATGGCACTCGAAGAGCAGTGAGGGGTTAGGTGCCTTGCTCAAGGGCACTTCAGTCATGGCACTTCCTAGGGATCGAACCAGCGACCTTCCGGTCAAAAGACCAGATCCCTAACCACCAGGCCACGGCTGTCCCAGAAAACTGCGAAGGTCCTACTGAGATGACCCTGTTCCAACTTTTTTGAGATGCGTTGCTGCCATCAAGTTCTAAATGAGTTCATATTTTCTCATGAAATGTTAAAAACTTCCCTTTCAGCATCTGAAATGTGTTCTTTGTTTAACTGTGAATAAAATATAGATGTATGAGATCACTGCATTCAGATTTTATTTACCTTTTTGGAATTTGGATTTAAAGAGCTATGTGTATTTGTTTAAAAACCCTGCTCTGAGCAATAATGTATGAAATGACAAGCAAAACTGAAATATGCAAACTGTGATTTAAATTTCTTTACATTTTCTTAATTGCGTCAAAGGTCAAAAAGAATTAGAATTTTCTGGCAATCCTTTGATTTTGAAGGCCTTACGGGCTTAATGTCAATGTCACTGATGTGCAAACGGGATTCTGTATAATGTGATCTCAGCCAATGTCCTTTATATTGGGTGAAAATGGTGAAAAATAGAAATGTTCAAAATGGCTTTGAATAAAAACTTTTTACATTAAGTTAGCCTGAATGTAAATAAAAATACGCTAGTTCGTAAAGTTCGCCTAGCAGACGGCGGGAAGTGCGCGAAAATGATGCGTGTGAAACAGAGGTATAAACAAACCCAAGTGGGTAGCATTTCACACAGTGAAACAGCGTGATAAAGTCACATTTGGGATCGCTGCAGCTGAATTAACAAAGATGTCGAAAATGCACTGGATGCTCCAGAAGGGAAATTACCTGATCCCAGCACTGTAAACTCATGGCTATCTGAAGATGAGGGAATGAAACTGTGGCCACCAGTGTTTATACAGGATATAGGTTAGTAAAATTTTAACTCCCTATCAACGAAGACTTTTATGTCATTTTAATTAGGCCTATAATATAGCCAAATGTATTATGTTAATATAAATATATTTATTTATATAACCATGTAACCATGGCATATACACACATATTAATAAATAAAACAACTGTTAAAAGTTTACATTTCACTGTCACGTTGGGTATGTAATGAAATCCTACTGGGCTAGTACTGAGTCTACTGACTGTAACATGCTGTGCAACACGCAGGGCTGGAAATATGATATTTTACTGTCATAACTATCCTTAACTTCATTGTCAAGTGTTAAAAATGGAAACAAACAAGAAAGTATGCTTGCCTCTTCTGTTAACACAGTAAATATGTAAATAGTTGGGCCTGCAGACTTTAATTTCAGCGGTATAAAACAAGCGCGATACATGTGCAGTGGGTTTGTTTATACCCCTGCAGCAGACGACCCACATCGTGATCCACTTCCAGTCTACACTTTACGATTTGGCTTATTGTTCCATGTGAAGTTACCAATTTGGAGATTTTTCTTTGGACAGAGGTTCAAAACAACAAAAGTTCTAAAACAGATACTTTTTTAAACAAAAATCTCAACAAAAATCTTTGTGAATAAGAGAGGCTCTTTATACAGCTGTTTCTGGACAAAAAGAGTCTGATCTGAGTTTTGAATCATGGTCAAATTAATAAGTAATGTCAGTGACATGGTTCACGTGGTCTACTGTCAAGGTTGGAAACATTGCTTATATAAAAAAATAAAATTAAAAACATTTGATGAATGTATATGCAGTGTAATGCAACATGGAAAAAAAATGTTTGCATTCATGTTGAAGGTATTTTACGGTGCACAACGTCCTTTATTCTTGGAGTAATCCTTCTTTTCAAGCACCACTGGATTGAAGGCTACTGAATCTCAGTGAAACTCTCTCAGTCAGAAGCTATTTGATATAACAGTAACAGCAACACGAAACAAAGTACTACAAGTACATGTCAGCAAGCCTTTCAGCAATTTAAAATCCACCATAACAAGTCATCATGGACATGTCAAAAGGTCAATGATATATAACACAAATGAGAGCACATGAGGAGCAAATCACCCCCCCCCCAAACACTGTCTTTAAATTAACATGTATCTTTGAGAGTGCATATGTGGGTGCTCGTCGAAAACATGCATTTATGCATTTCCATTTGTGTGTGAGAGTGGGTCTGTGCATGCTAGCAGCAGCCCTCCTCTTCTCCATGTGGAGAAAGAAGCCATTCTCCAAGCAATCAGAGCTGTGCCTGCAGGAGCCCAGCCAAGCCACTCATCCTCAGCCTACTCAAGAGCTGCTTTAATTAACCATCATACCACAGATGGGATCGATTTTAACCTCCTTCCCTCTCTCTTTCTCTCCCTCTCTCTTTCTCTAACCCTTCTCCAACCCCCCCTTCAACCTTACATGTCTTTTTCAACCTTCTGTCTCAAAAGTCTTTCACCCATTGCTCTGCGTCTCCCTCTCATCTTGTGCCCTGCTCTGATGCAGTCTCTCTCTCTCTCTCTCACACACACACACACACACACACACACACACACACACACACACTTTCTCTCTCACTCACTCTCTCTGTGCTCCTCTCTTCTATATACAAGTCACATAATTGAACTGGAACAGTGCCAGACTGCAGCCCCCTAGTCTGCCCCCCACCCCAGGCTACCCCCAGCCCCTGGCCTCACCTGCTCAATACCTTATTAGTGTCAGGATCTGTGGAGAGCCATTGCAGATTAACGACAGAGATATGAGATTGATTTCTGCCCCCCATAGATGAAAATGGTTGTGGCCTGTTATCCGTATGCATGTTTCTATATATTTGTGAATGTACAGCGCCCTCCATAATTATTGGCCTTTTATTGCAGAAGAATAATCTCACTCTGAATTTTTTTAGAAAAAAAAGCAAACTTCAACTCAAGTGAAAAAAAAATAAAGAAAAAATTCTGACTAAGAAATAATTATTTCCCATAAAATGACCTGTTCCACAATTATTGACACCCTTAACAATTTTTTTGGGGAAATAAATACATTTGAACCATTTTTGTCATTTCTACTGTAGTTTATAAAGTGGATCAAAGTATCTAGGAACCTTTAATTAGTACTGGGATTTTAACTGGGACTGTGTGCTTTGGTCAGATGAGACCATAATAGAGCTTTTTGGCAACAAACACTGTAAGCGTAACACCAAGGATGAGTACGCAGAAAAACACCTCATACCCACTGTTAAGTGTGGGGGAGGATTGGTGATGCTGTGGGTCTGTTTCTCCTCCAAAGGACCTGGGAACCTAAGGATACATGGGATCATGAACTCTTTGAAATATCTGGACATTTTGAATCAGAATCTGGTGGCCTCTGCCCGAAAGCTGAAGAGGGGTCATCACTGGGTTTTTCAGCAAGATAATGACCCTAAACATGAGCTCCTCTCATGGCCATCTCGGTCCCCAGACCTCAACCCAATAGAAAACCTGTGTGGTGAGCTGAAGAGGAGAGTGTAGAGGAGAAGACCCAGGACTCTGGATGATTTATAGAGGTTGTGCAAAGAGGAATGGTCAAAGATGCCTCTCTGTATTCTCCCATGTTGTGAAGAGTTATAGGAAAAGATTAAGTGTTGTCTTGTTGGCAAAAGGAGGTTGTACAAAGTACTAAAACCAGGGGTGCCAATAATTGTGGCACACATGATTTCATTCAAAAGATTTATTTCTTAATGTGTGATTTTTTCCCACCAAATAAAGGCTCTTGAATTAAAGCTTAAATTTTTCTCTTTTTTTACATTTTACACAATACACTATATTATATATAAAAAAAGAATTTATTAGAAGCCAAAAAACACTTCTTAACCAGGGGTGCCAATAATTATGGAGGGCGCTGTATATATATAAGTTGAACTCGGATTTTATATATATATATATATATATATATGTGTGTGTGTGTGTGTGTGTGTGTGTAGATGTAAAGTCAGAGACAGTAGCTCATCTGTTGCTGCACAGTTTATTTGTCAGAGGAAGCTGTTGGCTAAATATTTTTGGTTGATGAACTATTCTCAGTTCAGCAGTGACACTGATGTGTTTAAACAGTCCAGCAGCTGTGCTGTGTCAAATCCACTCATACCAGCAACACACTCTTAACACCCCCCACCAGTGTCACTGCATTGTTGACATAAAATGAAATGAAGTATGGAGAAAAACAGGTGAACTACAGTCTGTAATATGGTCAGTGGAGCTGATAAAATGGACTATGAGTGTAAATACAAGGAGGTGGTGCTACTGTTAAGGCTGATTCGTGTACACCTGTGCGAGCACACACATCAAACTTCATTCTCTACAGGGAATAAATATGCATTTTATTGCATAATTTCTATTCATTTGGTAAATGTGTCTTACCTTATACACTATATTAAATCTATACTTTATATAAATGTGCCATTACTTTTGCTCAGTCCCTCTCCTGCCAATATGTTCAGAACAAAATTAAAAAGTGTACATAAGGGTGTTCCTCTACAGTTATTAATTAATTTTTTTACTAACAGACTATTTCAATTTATATTGGCCCATTATTCACAAATGTTCAGTCACTATGTTTTATTTTGTTTAGTAAAAAAGTTACTTTAGAAACTTTTTAAATGAAGAAAATCAATAACCTTCTCAAACTCACTCTATGTGCATGGATGTGAACTGGTGCAGTGGAAAGAAGCTATAATATTGATGTGATATGCTAACAGGTTGAAATTACGTTTTGGGTATTATCTAGCCTCTATTATTCAGCACCCGCCTCAAATTTCATCACCTGAATGCTTTGCTAAATGTAATCATAATTATTCCACGCTTCCTGTAAGAGTCTGGTTCCTATCAACGTTTTAGACAATTCTGAGTATATTTATCTTGAATGCACCACTAAACTACTCTACATTTCAACTCTTTAGAAAAATCAGTGCAATGTCCTTTTTAATGTAACATTATTTCCCAAATAATTCTGGAGTATTTCTATTGGTTCATTCATCGTAAAATCTACAGGCTGGTATATGTGTATATGAGATCAATCAAAGGTGTTAGTTATTATTTTTTACTTTTGCTAAATTAAAGAAGGCCAATTATTTATCTTCAACCCCACATGGACCGGTCTACCTTTGATCTTCCTTTGACTAATGCCTCAACAGCATACAGACTGGTAAATAAAAAAATATTATAAAAAAAAACATTTAGTTGGAAATTCTAAGAGTGAACCCTGATCTGTCAGCCAGCCGTAAACAGCAATAACCTGTTGCAACACATGCTTGCTTTTCCTCAGTATAAATAGCATGCTATTGATTATTCATGGGACATACATGGGTTCTGAGAAAAACGGCGTGTCAAGGAGTTTAACATGAGTTGCCATACTGGAGCAGAGATTAAAGTCTTTGGGAGAAATACAGGGTGCGAGAATAGAAAGAAAAGGTAATTGTGTGTGTGTGTGTGTGTGAGAGCACATTCAGCAGTAGTGCTGTAAGGTCTTCAGTATGCATTAACAGCTGAGGGTCGTGGCCTTCACATAAAGACTTGTGCTTGATCCCAGCTTTGAGTACATAAGCACATAAGTGAGATGCATAGAGAATTATCAAAGGGATTTTAATATCTACATGTTTCTGCTTTTATTTATATTTTGCCAACAAAGCAGCAGAGCTACAAAGGTATAGTTATGAATAGACATATTAATCTAAATAAATGTGCAGTTTTTGAACATGCTAGTTACATGCACAGCAAAAACTACAGGTATTTAAATGTACACACACCCAAACATGTGTTGTGTATAATATATAATGTCAAATAATGGCATATAATATTACATTTTGTTACTGCTTTATACACACACACACACACACACACACACACACACACACACACACACACACACAAACACATAACGATACTAAAATCTGCTCCGATACAAAATTCTAGATAACAGTCTAGTACATACCAACCCAACAGAGCATCAGGTTGTACTGATAGTAAATCTAAGCGGCGAAAATGGTTTAGTGGACTACATCGCCGAAACCGTGATCTAGCTGAACCATTGAACTCTATTCTTGTGTGCTTACGGTAACACTGAGCCCTTACATGCACCTCCATATCAACAACATTGGATGCTAAACGCAGAAAATCGTGAGACACAATAATGCAGGCATTCATAATAGTGAACTAAAATATATCCTTTATTTTAGCAAGTAAGTAAACAAACCGTTTAATGAATGGGTAAATGAGCACTGAGCTAGGTTGCTTTAGCTAACTTGGCTAACCTAGCTACATAACTGGAACCATTTAGCTTCATAATCAAAGATAAATTGCTCAACAATAATTTAGATAATATATCGATGTTTTACTCGTTTGGTCCTCGATAGCTCCTCCACAGTTCTGACAACATCGTCCTGTCTAAAGTGTAGAACTTCAGTCAAAGATGAGCAATAATGAAACCCATCCATTTTTAAAGCGGTGCTGCAAACCGGAAGTACGTTCACACGTCACATCCACCGGAACTTGACCCCCTTATTTGCGTGAAAAAGGCTAACTATTAAAACAGGTGAAGTAGTGAATGTGGTATATTTAGCAAGTTTTCAGACCCCTCTAGCGACTTTTTTAAGCAACCAGCGACTTTTCCCAGTGTTATTGGAGACTTTTGGAGACCCCACGTGAAAGCACCCACAGTTGTGTAGTTACTGTCCCCAGCGAGCAGGGTGCTCCATGAGTTCCTCACCAGTCCCAAAGCACTGACAGGCGGTTAGTATCACAATAGCCTTGGGCAGCCTCCCTGAATGGCTGGAGACACCATGGAATTAGCTATGGCTGAACACTGTTCCATGCTGGCATGTGATCACATTAAATTTAATATTCTAACATTAAACAATACAGGACAAAATTGATTTATGTAATGTCGTTAAAGTTATGAAGTTACTTCATAAAGTTCATTTGTAGTCCTGAACATATTTATGATGTTTTCACTTTTTGTCACTCCAAACATGTTACTACAGCCTTTATTACACATATGTCAAACTCAAGGCCTGCAGGCCAAATGTGGCCCACCACATCATTTTATGTGGCCCGCGAGAGCTTGTACAAATCGTCTTAAAATAAGTTTACTGTATGCTGCTTTAAAACGCACGACAGTAAACTACATCTCCCATAATGCATTTCAAGGGTATCTCACCTGTAGTGGTGCGTTCAATGCTGCAGTGCATCCCAGCACCTTCAGTTGGAGATAATACGCTAGTTCATAAAGTTCGCCTAGCAGACGGCCGGAAGTGCGCGAAAACGATGCGCGTGAAACAGAGGTATAAACAAACCCACGTGGGTAGCATTTCACACAGTGAAACATGATAAACTCACTTTTGGGACTGCTGCAGCTGCATTAGCGGTATTTCCACTTAGATTTTGGCAAATCCAGATGATGATATGATGATAGAGTTGTTTGATCAATGGAGAGTGCCTCAGTTGAAAGATTATTTGAGGAAAATGAACTTGGCTGTGAGTGGAAGCAAGAGAGTGTTGGTGGCACGTTGTTTTGTTGCATGGGAGCTGAAACTGCCCATTGTACAGACTGCGCTAACGAATTTGACAAAGCTGTCGAAAATGCACTGGATGCTCCAGAAGGGAAATTACCTGATCCCAGCACTCTAAACTCGTGGCTATCTGAAGATGAGGGAATGAAACTGTGGCCACCAGTGTTTATACAGGACATGGGTTAGTAAAATCTTAACTGCCTATCAATGAAGACTTTTATGTCATTTTAATTAGGCTTATAATATAACCTAATGTATTATGTTAATATAATTATATTTATTTATATAACCATGTAACCATGTGTAACCATGGCATATACACACATATTAATAAATAAAACTGTTAACAGTTTACATTTCACTGTCACGTTGGGTATGTAATGAAATCCTACTGGGCTAGTACTGAGTCTACTGACTGCAGCATGCTGTCCAACACGATATTTTACTGTCATAACTATCCTTAACTTCATTGTCAAGTGTTAAAAATGGAAACAAACAAGAAAGTATGCTTACCTCTTCTGTTAACACAGTAAATATGTAAATAATTGGGCCTGCAGACTTTAATTTTGGCAGTATAAAACAAGCGTGATACATGTGCAGTGGGTTTGTTTATACCTCTGCAGTAGACGACGCTTATCGTGATCCACTTCACTTTACGATTTGGCTTATTGCCTCGGTGCACAAAGTGGTGCCTTGAACTTCTGGTTAGCGAGTGATATGCATTGTTGTTTATGGTTGTAGTAGTTGTGGGGAGAACTGCAGGTAGAAATGGATAGCGACAGCGATCGTGAGTGTTTTTAAGGTAAAGGAGAAACAAATAACAAACCGTGTTCATTTCGTTAACAATTATGACGAAAATTATTCGTTGACGACGAATGGATCACTAACCAGACTGTGTGGCGCGGCGCTGTCTGGCAATACGGCTCTCAATACAGTTAAACAGCAGAATGGTGACGCGAGGCAGGAGGTGAACGCCGCGCAAGAACAGCAACAAGACCGTGACAGTTTTAGCTCTTACTGCTGCAGCAGTTGTATTTACTTTCCTGCTCCCGCGCCAGACAACTCTGACCAATCAGAGGAGACAAGAAAGGAGACAAGTGTTCACGTGGTTTGTTGGGGGCATTTTGGTGCGTTTAGGTTTGTGCCTATGCAAAAACAAACCAAGCAGCGGGGGAAATGCTCCAAGTTAAACGAACTGGGTCTGATTCGGACCAGAGAAATGAACTATCGGTGTGAAAACGCCCTAAATCAAAATCACCTGTCAAAATTAACACTGCATCACATAACAGCATCAAAAGAAGAAACGTCTCATTTACTTGTTTATGTTCAAGGACAGGCAACATTACCTCATTGTTTTGTAAAATGATGCTTCTGTCATATGTTGGTTGTGCCATAGTCCTGATCCTCTTATACTGAATACATAATAAATACATAAATAGATATTTAACAACATAATAAGGTGTCGTTTATTTTACATTATACTGCATTTTGTTACATTCATACTGTTAATCTGGGCTTTCGTGGCCAACCATTATGCTGATGTAGCCCTCAGTAAAAATTAGTTTGACACCCCTGCTCTATTACAACTATATGCAAATGACAAAATATGCAAATGAGGCAATGACGGCAATGACATCATATAATGACTTCTAGCAGCTTTTAGGACAGCTAATACCTACTTTCCTTACTGAGGAGTTGGCAACTGAGGGGTGTCCAAATTTGCTACACTTATGTAAAATTTGGGTTTCAGCTTTCAGCAAGAGTTAATTTACTCATTTTTAGAGTCACAAACAAACATGAGGTAGTCTATGAGAGCTTAATCCAGATCTTTGTGCAGTCTGAGTGGGATAAGAAATGTTCTGGACAAGTGTTTTTATGGAAACAAATGCTAGCTTCGCAGCTCCAGCTCTGAGATGCTATATTTGGACTTCAAACATGTCTGAGTACATCTGGGCTTACATGGAAAACTGTAAATTTAGTCCAGTTTAACTGACTGGAGTGAGATCTGGATTAATTCTGTTTGACTGGATTTAGATCATCACAGTATAAAATGTTGAATAAAACATTTGTTCTGAGTGATTGAGAGAATTGTGATGTAGCTCTACAGATGCATTATGAACTATCAGTCATAATATAAATGTTATACTTTAGGTGTTTTGCCAGATTGTCCATCCCTAAAGGAATTTGGCCTGCTTTTTATTCTAAATTGTGTTGCTAGGATAGTCGTTTCAGATGAGTACCTGGTTCGGATAAAGCACTTTTGACGAGTATGATCACGATACGAGTAAAACTTGTCAATATCCTTGCTTGTGCTGAAGGAAAATCCTCATTGGGTAACTGACTGTCTTCACAATCTGTGATTGGCCAGTCACACAGAGCACACGCCCCTCCGTATACAGACGCGTCTCTGTGTGTGAGAGAGTGGAGCACAGCACAGGCTGTACAGTCACTCAGTCACACACACACACACACACACGCACACACACACACACACACACACACACACCTTAATCAATATTGTTTAACTTTGTGTGGGAAAAAAAATGCCAAGAACGTTAAGTAATACAAATAAATAAATAATTGAAAGAAAAAATCAGTTTGATCATAAAATAAAATAAAAAAAAGGAAGTTGTGTTGAGTACGACAGCTCTTGTTCATGAATAAATAGTTCAGTAAATAGTTCTCTTACTTTAGTGATCAATGTTGAAGCTGTTCTGCAAATAGTTTTCAACCAAACAGTACAGCAACTTCTGATCAATCCATGTCAGTTTCAGACTTAAATCCCCACCCACTTCCGGTTAAACGACGCCCATTTCCGGTTTAGGCCCCACCCACTCCGAAGTACAGATATGGCTACAGATCATTTAGATGGTTGAACAGATACAGATACAGATAGTGGAGTACTCGCTCATTCCTATGTGTTGCCATTTCACAAATATTTAAAATGACATAACATTTGCTTAGGCATCTACTGTAATATAACAGTGTTTACTACTACTGACCATTCCTCTGTGTGTAATACTCAGATGCTGTTCTAACTTCTAACTGAGACCGCTGCAAACATGGTCCGATGGTCACAGAAGCATAAGCACGGCATAAGATCACAGAGTAAGTGACAGCAGCTGTCTAAGAGCAGTACTAGAGATGGTAGTAGTCATGTTGTGTGTGTGTGTGTGGCTGTAGCTGGTCTGTAGGCAGAGTCAGAGCTTATTGTGGTATGATTTCCTGGAGTGTTTTTGTCAGAGTGTGGCCATGTGTGATTGCCTCTCCGTCACTAGTGTCAACCGAGGATAATGCTGCGGCTGCCCTCACTGCCACAAAAACAGGATCAGCACAATCCAATTTCTCTTTCTCTGCAAAGATGGAATAATTTGCCAGAGAGAGAGAGAGAGAAAGAAAGGGAGAGAGGGAGAGGGAAAGAGAGGTGTCCAGGGAAAGATAAAGCACTGTTTAAAAACAGCCATTACTAGAGGAATTGGGCAAGAGGGGGTTGAAGATAACCTTCCCCATAGCAGGCAATACCAACAGGAGGTGGAGGATTACTTGCAAACACATCAAGCAATAGATAGCCATGTGTAAAATTGAGGTACCAAAACCAGTAATCTAGCTTCCCCCTCCCCCCAAAAATGAGCGGCAAATATAAAACGAGACATGCAGCTACATACTTTCTGTGGATTACTGCTTTGTTAAAGTGAAACAGGCTTTGGAATGACTGGGGACTAGTGGTGGGCAATATTTATCAAAATCAATATTGCAATGTTTTCCAAATATATTATTACTGATAACGTATTAAAGTAAGGCATTAATAAGCTCTTTAAGAGCTGCTCTTACAAATAAAGGGACCACAAAGGCTTCTTGTCTTGCCATACAAGAACCAGGTTCAGTTCTCTAAAGAACCTTGTTCAGAAGTAATTTGTGGAAGTTTAAAAAACAATTAATTTATAAAAGATAAAATTAGAGCTGTCAAATGATTAAAAAATTTAATTATGATTAATCTCAGAATTTTATATAGTTAATTGTGATTAATCACTTTTTTTGTTTAATGAGAATTTTGAAGTGAAACTTAGGCATATAAATGGATGGCTTATCACAGACTGGTATATGTGTGCATGAAATGAAATCATTTAAAATGATTGGACCATCTCAATTTAATACAGTGGAACTTTGACTTACAAGTGACCTAAATTTTCCGAGATACAAACCGCCGGTTGGTAGTTTTTATATTTTTTTTTTGAGTTATGAGTGAGCAAGCTCCCACCACTAGAAGTCATTAGAGCGTAAGTGAGTATAGATCACTGCTGACACTGCAGAGAAGAGGTGGTGCCTTGTTGCTGTAAACACACTGGTCTCACTCATTTTTGAAATATTTTAAAATGGAGGAAGAAACAACAGGATTTTATTGAAATGCCCTACAAGTGAAAGTGTTCTGAAGCATGTTTATTTCTTAACATTCTCTTTTATTATGTATTATTATTTTTTATGCAGTTTCTTATTCATAAAGTGCATTTTATTATTTAAGATAATCATCATCATCATCAGTCGGCTACAAATATTTTGGGTTTGCAGGCGTCAACAAGCTTGCTCCATTCCGTCCTGTTTCTTGCTGCCGTTCTCATTTCGTCGACTGTTGGCGGTATCTCACTGTTGACCAAGTTGCCTATGTATTGTGGGTATAGTAGCTTGGGTATTATGTCTGGCCGACTGAATATCTTGTCGCTACCATTGGAGTGCAACCGGTACAGCCAGTTCTTCCTAGCACCAGGTTGTGAACCCAGGGCTAATCACCCGATTCACGTGAAAACAATCAATGATTCCGAAATCAACCAAAGCTATTATTTAAGAAGATGTAACAAATTAAATTGGTGTGGTTTTTGGGGGACTGAAAAGGATTAATAGCAATTTTAATTCAATTTAATAGGGTCATTTAATTTGATATATGAGCAAATTTAGTTACGAGCTTCGTCACAGAAGTTCGTAAGTCAAGGTTCCACTGTATAGCATAACATTGTTTTTGAATGGTCAAAACTGCCTTTTGAAAAGCCCAGGGGACATATCCCTCCCCAAATTTCCTCCATGGATGACTCGCAGGGCTGAATAGAATTTGGGTTAACGCCACTATTTTTTTTATGGCATTAAATTGAGATCACATTATTGCATTATTATTGCGTTAACTTCAACAGCCGTAATAAAAATATTAATTTTGGGACTCAAAGTTATTATATATGGTGTCACACAAAGAACCCTTTATGGAAACACTATTTTGAATGCTAAGTGAAGATTGCAAAACCTGACAGAACTTGTTCTGTTCTGCTACTATCAGTTACACAAAAGGGGACCACCATATTCTACACAGTTGTATACATTTAGAAAGCACATATTTCACCTTTCCAAACACAGAAATGTACTGTTTAGTTTCTAATTATTGTTTATCCAGTAAATGACATACAATGTAACTAATTGTCAGGTTCTGGATAATGCAAGTGTACAAAAAAATGGCTATTTTATATTACGAATGCAGTTGTAATATATAAAGTCTGGCCTACTAAATTTATTGTAATATTGAATGTTTATGCTGGTTTTCTAATGTGAAGATATATCGTCATATAATCAACACTTTCTAATTATTATATGAATGTAATTTAATGGGAGAAAAATAAACATACAACATAAAATCTGCCTTTTCCTCCAATATGTTACATTCAGTAAATAAACAGTAAGTGTGCATTAAAATGTATATGCTGGTGTGTGTGCTCTAAAGAGGACGAGTTCATTTTAAAATATCAATAAAGCTTGTTATTTAACCAGAACATATCAATAGTGCAGTACCCTTAGGCTGCTTGTCAGATTTAGAGCTAAAATTATTGTGCAACCCGAAAAGCAATGTAACATCGTTTCAGTATCCCGGTATAGAGCATATCACCCAGCATTACTGTGAAGTGGCTTTTGTTTTTTCTTCTGCTCATCATGTAGAGCCATCTTACTCTACAAGTCCTCAGGCTTGTGTTAAACTGGGAATAAACACTGTCAACAGTAACAAAATATTTGCTACAGCGTTAACAGAATCAATGGGTTGATGCTAGCTTTGTGCAACCAAGCACTTTAAACTGAGAATGAGCATCAGGAATCAGGTGTGTGACCAAAAAAAAAAAAAAACGCCAGCCAGACGGAGCGCGGCAAGGGTGCACACAAAATATATGAGAAGCTCTTCAAAAATCACAGAGTTTTCTTTGGCAAAAATTAACAAGCAGAAATGTCTAATTGCTTTCAGGTGTCTCCCTCCCTTCTTGTTCCTCTACGGCAGGAAAAAAACTGTGGCAGTGTCACTAGAAGGGCGGCAGAAGTGATTTGTGTAGATGCTGCATTGTAGGAAGCCAGAGGAGATAGAGGCTGGGGATGGGGAATGTTTGGTGGTGGGGGGCTTGAGTAATCAGGATGGGGAACATACCCCCGCCTCTCGGAGCTGTATGTCACGCAGGCCCTCGCTGTGGAATGGCCCAGAGATTAGAGCTCACACTGAGCAGGCACAGGCCTCAGGTGTGCAGTCTAATACTCCAGAAACCCCAGGTATACACATAGTTCATGTGAACACTGTGTGACATGAATGATGGGCTACAGGCCTGCATGGCTTAGGAATAAGAGAGAGCACATCCGCAACAAAGACTAACCGTTTTTCCTTTTCTGAAGACAAAATTTCTGTAAATTTAAACAAAAGATTTTTGAAGAACTTTTAAGGTTTCTTCTGGTTACACCCTTAAAAGTGCCTCTAGGAAACTCCCAAAGTTCCTAATACAACCTTCATTTTTAGTTCTGACCAATGTTGGGACCTTTCAATGCCACACAATAATGTTTCGCTATAGTTAATGACATTTTATGTTCTGCTTGGGGTCCCTGAGACCCCAGAGCCTCCCAGAATATCCTTAACCTCTTTCAATCAGCTTGACACTTCACAACGTTTATGGAAAATGTGGAAATGGAGAAATTTGTACACAACTTCATGTGCTTCTCAGAAACCCCAGCTAGAATACATGATTAAAAGCCAAGTGTTCCAAGACACCCCTTGTTATTTTCCAGGATAATGTAAACTTTCTAGTCTGTAAATAAGATTTAATCATGAGAAAAAATATAGTGTGACACAAAAAAAAATATTTTTTGTAAAAAAAAAATTCAACATTTACTTCAAAAAGTTAACTCGTCATATTTTGTATTCATTACACATAAAATTATATTTCAGGCCTTTGATTAGAATTGTTTAGTTCATTAAAAAAATCTGAAATTCTGAATCTCAGTTATTAAAATATTTAATTCTGAGTTTAAGTAAATTACTATTCAAAGAGTATCAACATTAAAAAGCTTGAAAAACTGTCACTTTAAATTTAAGGTTTTAATTTAATAAACAGAAATTAACTTTTTCATGATATAAATTTTTTTGGAGATGTAAATATATTAAAGTGTTAAAAATATTACATATACACCTGCTTGCCCTAATAATAAGTCTTTATGGTAATTTACATATTTGTTCATTGTCCTGAAATCTGAAACTTGAAAATTTGTGTCAACACTTATTTTCAGCATACTGAATGATTGATGTATTTGGTATAAAATGGTTACTCTGAACCTTTTACACTGAAATGTTTTATTTTACACACACAATCCTGGGGTCAACAATCCAGTAAAGTCACTGTCAATATAACGAGTAATAAAATTAAGGAACACTTTCTTGGGCAGTGTTCTCATATATGTCTTCCAAACCCAGGCTAATGTGTTCTGCTATTTTGTTTTGTTCTGCTTCTCTTAAAGTTTCAATAAAATCAACCTTACACTATTATTTATTGCTGTCCCGTGGATCAAAACATGACATCTTGGCAACATTTTTAATTTTCAGTACAAAATTAAAAAATGTTAAATTACAAGATTTTATTCTAAGTGATTTTTTGGAGCATTTTTATTAAATACATTTTTTTTTCACACAACATCTTTACATAATATCTTTTTTGATTTATTATTTAAACACAATTAAGCTTAGATCTGATAGCGACAAAATTGGAACCAGACGAAAAGCACATGTCCTGGAACAAAACTTGTGTATTTCTTGCGCTTAATGCATATTGAACATTACAAAAACAATCTGTAGCACACAGAAATAGTTTTTGTTTGAAAATTTAAATGTGACATGAGTGTCAGTGTTGTGTGACCAGCCCTGAAGTTTGAAGTTTGTCAGATGTTCTGTTATAATCTTACCGAGCCCTTATAGCTATAAGTGATCTCTAGTGTGATGGAGTGTAGCCTATATGTCCAGGGCAGTACACTGGTGTGAGAGTGAGATGCAGGTATTCACGGCTGTCCAGCAGGGGGGGTTGGCAGTCAAAGGAGAAGGAGAGGGCCAATGGCTGAGACTGTGTGGCTAAGTGTCTCATCAGCATCCTACTCAGGCTCCAGGCCCACGCTCTAACTGCGCCCTGACTTGATTGTAATTGCCTGAATTCGGCTCCTGCTGCTTCATCCTGGCAATATAACTGCCACATTTTAACCCCAGAAAGCCTAGCCAGTGCCGCATAGCTCCAGTGCTCTTAGGAGGGGCACTCTGTACTGAACTCCACTACAGCAGCCCCTGTTCTTACAGGGTCAAAGTTGTCCATATACACATTATATACATAAAGAACAGGCTGTAAATAGACTGTGATTCATACAATACAACTATAGCACTGCATATTTGAGAGGTAAACGCTCGCCCAATGCAAGAACATTTCATTTCTTTTTCAATTATCGTTTGACCAGTTCAAATTGCATTTCAATGTTTAGCATGAGATCAGTGTCAATTTTTCCTTAAAATAATAGAAAATACATACTTCACTGTACAGGGATTATAAAAAAAGAAGCATTCACTCCATTCCCAATCAAATTCCTATGACATTCATTCTTTTTGATCCACTAATGGAACGATGAGATATTGAAGCTTTGCATAAATGTTGACCAGTTATGCACTTTTCACTATAAACCTAAAAATGAAGTATGAAAAGTGGACCACGGTAAAAGAATGTATGCATGTGTGTGACTTCCTGATGCATGGCAGGGAGTGTGTGGCTTCAGGCTGGCAGGGTTAACTTCAGAACTCCCCCGTGGAGCTCCTCTCTCTGTGATAATAGCTGCTGGCGTAATGAAGAGCAGCCTTCTAGCCAACAGGTGGTCCTTTTTAAAGAGCCCAGCCACTGCACTCAGGCCAGAGAGAGGGAGAAAAAACACCATGCTAAAATGTGTCAGAATCTAATGTTCCACAGAATGAAAAAGCTGTTTTTCTCCCCTTTGTTCCACGCTAGAGATTCAGCCTTGTTCCTCATTGTTCCCCACACAAACGAGCAACAGTCTTTTTTGACACAGAGCCATGGGGGAAGAAAGACTGAGGCTGACTAGTCACAGGAGCAGGAGGGGGGGGGGGAGCCTTCGCTCCTTCTTTCTGGAGGGTTGAAGCCTATTAAGAGTTGGTGAGTTATGAATGGTTATGAGTCTCTCCCTCTCCCTCACACAATGTAGGGGGACCCTGGAAAAAAAGGAAAAGCTGACTGGCTTTTTTTTTCTCTGTGACTGCCAAGAAGCCTTAATCACATACAGGCGGAAAAGAAGAGATAGCAGAAGGGAGAGAGAGCGAGAGAGTGTGGGACACGGAGAGAGAAAGCAGAGGGCGAATCAGGGCGGAAGCTCCTATTGCCACAAGCAGAATGGCGGAGTAGAGTGGAGTGGGGTTTGGGGGGGCAGAATTAATCTTCCTGGACACAAAAACGACATTCGCTGCACTTAACGTTCACAACACTATAACCATTAACAATAAAAACGTCGACTATTAACCTAAAAACCAGCATTTCTCCAAAATCCCAAAAATTCCAAAATACCAGAATTGTCATACTGCTTTTTCCTCCAAGTATGAATGACACCTCAGTGATAGTCATAGAAGTATTGAGCATGTATCCATCTCCCTTAAAAAACACTTCCATGCCCCGACACCTCCAAAATTAGTGGCAAAATACTGAACCAAATTTCCACAAAAGATAAAATTGACATTCAATGAGAGGTACTTCACCTGCCTATTAAGCCGCATTCTCAGCTCAATAGCCATGGGTCAGGACGGATCCTAGCCGGGCATATCTCCGAACAAAAGCTTTTATTCACATTCATAATCCATCTGTTATTGTCCGACCAATTTGTTCTCGTTAAGCTACATAAGGGGCCCAAGACTGAGACAAAAGCCGCAGGGGGAACAATGACCGACTCCCCCGTTCGCTTTTGTCCCTGCGTTCAAGTATGCACCTCCCATGGTGCATTGCGGGCCTTTTTTTGGGGGGCTCAGAGAAAAAGTGAGAGCAGAGGGAGAGCCAAAGAGGCCTGGAGGAACACCTGGAAAAGACCGCTTCCCTCCTCAGTGGAAGAAGAGATTGCAAGCTCTCACATGGAGAACTGCGAAAAGTCCCGTGTTTTGACAAGCCTGCACTCAGGCGCATTTGATAACCTGTCAAAGTGGAGAAGTTAGACGCTGAATGAAGGGCTCGATTTGCAGGAAAAGAACCCTACAGCAGAGCGTTGGCAGTGAAAAAAAGGAATGAAGTCTCCGGGGAAAAAAGAGAAAGGGGGAAAGACAAGAAAATAAAAGATTATAAAGTCGACAAAAAAAAAAAAAAACGTTGCACAGCTTTAAAACATCAGAAGCAGCCATAATGAAGCCTGAATGTTTTGTCCAGTTTTCTGTACATCAGTGTCAGAACCCACATAAATGGGTTGTTGAACTCCACAAAGTAAATGTAGGATGATTTAGGGCACACTGACTGGTATTTTCTAGCTCTACCACAGTGCAACACTATAGAAGTAAACATTAGACATCTTATAATTTGAAGCAATTGGGGAAACTTAAGTAAATTAGATTTTTAGCCAAGCTTTTACTTTAACTTCCTGTTCCTGCATGACAATTTTTATATATTATATCAAATCTTACTGTATATTTTTGTTCATTTGATGTAGCACATGACTACATAAACACACAAATACCATCATTGGCAGCACTGACCATCACCTTCAGGCATAAATTTGGCCTGATTAGTCTTTGTTGTGCTAATTCTACCGTTCCACTCGTCAGACTACAGTGCAAATCTTATTTTTTCTGTCTAGAACGGAAGAATTGCCTTATTAGTGGTCATTTGCAACCACAACAGACCCTGGCCAGTGTATAATGTATTGAACACAGCAGTACTGAAATCACTGTAATCAAACGTGCTTAGAAGGTCAAAATGTGACTGTAGATCACAGGTGAACTGCCTTGCATGTGGCCTCACACAGGCTTTTGGTCAGGAGAAAGGGAGCAATCTTCCCAGACTAATTGTCTGTTCATAGCTTGGGGAATCTGTAATCAGGTCATTTGTTGCAATGACAGGCTGCAGAGGTGAGCAGAGACGCACAGCAGCAGTCTGATCACACACTGCCCGCCACCCTGCAATCAGGCTTTCTCTCCCTCTCTCTCCCTCTCTCTCTCACACACACACACACACACTTTCTGTCATGGTGGTCATTCATGGGTTCATTTTTATACAATTTATCATTGTGTCCCCTTTTAAATCATACCAGACCAGCTGCCTTAAAAACATTTTAAAAGATTTTAATTATACTAATAAGATGGCCAGGGTGACGCGCTTTTCCCAAATTGGGTAAAAAAAAAAACGGAATTATTACTGTGATCAGATGTAGAAAGGAAAGCTGCTGCAAATGTGTTTTTTTTATTCTTTAATACATACTCTTCCATTTTTTTATATCTGCTCCTATTCCAAGAATAAAGAGACCAAACTCAAGGGAAAAAAAAAAGCCAGGTATGTCAAGGTTGACGACTCTGCTATAGGAACGTGCTGTATATTCCCTGTGTATCAGAAAATAATTCCGGTTGAGTTTGAAAAATATTTGCACAGAATACATCTTACAGAAAAAGATATATTTACAAAAACAAAAGAAAAAAAAAAAAAAGACAAGGACTTGGTTTTAATTACCACATCAGACAAACAGTGAACCGAGACAGACCTCGATTTTCAAACCTACGCTTCAAATTAATCACTGCAGACAACAGAAAAATAACACTAGTCCTCCAGGCACGTTCACACTGACGAGACTGAAAACGCAGAGTTTGTAGAGCAGCAAATGTGTTGCCTAAGTGTGTTTGCGTTAGAACGGAAACTCCTCAACATCTGTGGACTGGAACTCGCTGGCTCTCTTTAATAAAGCAGTTTTAACAGCGTTGATCTTTCCATCCAATTCAGTCAGGCTGTAGCTCTGCAAAAGCAAAAGCTTTTTTTTTAGTCTGAACACACATTTTCAAATACAAGTGTGTTTGTGGGGGGGTGTTTAACAAAGCAGGATTCCCAGTTTAACCAGGTAATGTAAAGCCTGTCCAATTGTAAAAAAGCAGCAGGACTTTCCTGTTGGACAGTCATCAGTGTCCAGCTTAAGCCATCCAGCTAAGTTGGGAATCCTGCTTTGTGGAATACCTCCCTGACATAGCTCTTCATAAACACAATGCAAATAAAACTTACCTGAGAAGCTTTAGCACGTTTGTGCAAGTAACTCTGAAATAAAGAACAAATGCAGATTACATTTTTAAAAAGACGAAAAAAAAGCTTCAAATATGAAAAATCTTATCTACTAAAAACTTCCACACAATTTTATACTAATGTTGAATACTGGGACAAAAGACACTACAGGTGTCCTGCCTGGAAAAAAGTACTCATTACTGCACAGCCCTTTTCTGCAAAAAATGTGGGCACCAATATACTGCATATTTGCATAATCTCCTAATATTAGACCATTGATGACATCCGCTTTGAACAAAAAATGTAGCCTGAGAAACCTGCCAGTACAGAGTGTTTAAAAACAGTCACAAAATAATTCGTTTGAGGTTCCCTCTTCTTGGAGACATGATTATCTATCAGAGATGAATTTTCCCTTCAGCATTGTTCATATTCACATGTAGTAGCCAGTCACATGCAGCATTTTTCTAAAATCATTGTGTGTAATGTGAATGTAAGGATTTAGACTGGCTACAATGTGTTACATTACTTTGTTATAGAGCTGGGCGATAAATCGATTTTATCGATTAATTCGAATTTACAGTTAAGGACGATGTCTTTTTATGAAAATCGGTTTTCTCTTAGTTTTAACTTCCACCACTGACTCTCCTTTTTCCACACAAACAACATGATGGCGATTGGGGGAAAGCTGGAGCTTGTGCTCAAGAAGGGAGTAACTTCCTCCGTGACCTGGAATAGGTTGATGAACGCAGACCAAGCAAGTCCTCGCTGTAAGGTGTGTTTGAAAACATGCATGATGGCAACATGAATTTATTCCAACACCTTAAACCGAAGCGTGCAGCGGAGTGGGAGAAGTGCTGCTCCCAGCGGAATGAAAACGGCTGCAGCACTAGCACGCCTTCCTGGCTAAAAATGTTTTTAAAAAACATTTAAAAACAGCAGGTTATTATAATAATTATAGATTATTTGTAACATATTCAGGGAAAATGAAGACTAAGCTTTGTTTTACACTATGTCAAGCCCAATGGGGAAAAGTATTTACTTAATAGCAAGCTGACAGGTTAAACAAATGTTTTTTTTCTATTTTGTCAGTTTTATCAAAAAGGGACACAATTTTATTTATTATTATTTATTTATATATTTATGTTGAAGGTGAATTTATTTTTATTTTATTTGAGGATGCACTGTGTCTGAAACTAAGCTATGTTGGAGAAAGCGTTCTGGAAGTTACTGTATGTTCTCACTATTTACGATGGAATGGTCTGCCATCTCATCTAGCAACTTGTTTTTGTTGTTTCTGGTTGCACTTTAACCACAAAGGAGAAATTTAAGTGAAAACAAGGTAAAGGAAAAACTTGTTTTGAACCATTTCTTTGTCGAAAATCAGAAATCATGGAGGGGTCTGAAATGTTCATCTTAGGTGCATGTCCACTGTGAGAGACATCATCTAAAAGAAAAAATCCGGAAATCACAATGTATGATTTTTTTAATCATTTATTTGTGTGTTACTGCTGCAAATAAGTATTTGAACACCTGTGAAAATCAGTGTTAATATTTGGTA
This sequence comes from Crenuchus spilurus, assembly GCA_036984385.1. NCBI lineage: Eukaryota > Metazoa > Chordata > Actinopteri > Characiformes > Crenuchidae > Crenuchus > Crenuchus spilurus. The sequence goes on along the minus strand of BRDA01013195.1, from coordinate 2,680 downwards.
CAGTAGCCTTTACAGAGGTCAAACGTTTCCTGTAGTTTTTTACCAGGGTTGCACACACTGCAGCAGGGATTGTGGCCCATTCCTCCACACAGATCTTTTCCAGATCAGCCAGGTTTCTGGGCAGTTGCTGAGAAACACAGAGTTTGAGCTCCCTCCAAAGGTTTTCTATAGGGTTTAGGTCTGGAGACTGGCTAGACCACTGCAGAACCTTGATATGCTTCTTACGGAGCCACTCGTTGGTTATCCTGGCTGTGTGCTTTGGGTCACTGTCATGTTGGAAGACCCAGCCACGACCCATCTTCAATGCTCTAACTGAGGGAAGGAGGTTGTT
>BRDA01013194.1:0-11950 GCA_036984385.1 Crenuchus spilurus | reverse complement strand
TGACCTAATTAGTGTTAATTGGTCTTCCAGCTGTTCGTTATATGCTCAATTTCCTTTTTCCAGCCACTTATTGCTACTTGTCCCAACTTTTTTTTATGCTTTGTTGACACTGTAAAATTTTGAATCAACACATTTCTCCTTTAAAATGTTACATTTACTCAGATTTAACTTTTGATCTGTCATCTATGTTCTATTATGAATAAAATATTGACATTTGCCGTCTCCACATCATTGCATTCAGTTTTTATTCACAATTTGTTTAGTGTCCCAACGTTTTTGGAATCCGGTTTGTATTTATTACACCAAAGGTGACACAGACTACACAGTTTGTGTGAAACACAATCACTGACCATGTAAGTACCTTCATAGGGACTGTTGACATTTACAATGAGCCACAAAGAGAGACACATACAGAGGGTTCTTAAAGGGAGCTCATCAAGAGATACACGAGGGATCAGACGTGTGCAATGAGATCACATGACGGGGTGTTCACAATGACATAACACAGACCTGTGAGAATGAACATGAGAGAACACTGACAGGAGAGGAGGTGAGGCTCTGTCGATGCTGACAATAATCACCTTCCAGATGTCCTGTTATACCTCGGTCATGGACACGGTGGAGTAAAGTTCGACATTAGATCGTTCGCAGCGTTGATAAAAATATCTTTTGTAAATGATTAACATTATAAACCTGTCACACAACATAAATATAATGACATATGGGAGTAAATGAACTGTCTAAAGGTTTTACTGAACACAGTGTTGAGCATTAAAAATAATATTTTATGTTCTATCACCTACTGTACTGAGAGAAGAATGAGCTGATCAGATCCAACAGTAAACAGCAGGGGGCGCTCCTTTCATATGGAAGGTAAGATCCAGCTCAGAGAAGAAGATTCACTTCTTCAATAGAGACACCAGAGCTGAAGGTAAAGATGTGTTTATTACTTTATAACACTGTTTATACTGTTTATCATTCAATATTACACACATTTACCCTAATGTTCTGTTTTATCACTTTAACAGTTTATACTGTTTATCATTCATTATTACACACATTTAAACTAATGTTCTGTACTTGGAGGGAGAGTACAGGAAACTGGTGGAGAACTTTGTGGTGTGGTGCAGAGCAAACCATCTGCAGTTGAACATCTCCACAACAAAGGAGATGTGTGTGGACTTCAGAAGGCCCAGTCCCATTCATCAGTCAATCTCCATAGAGGGGGTTGATGTTGAGATGGTCTGTTCTACAAATATCTGGAAGTTCATCTAGATGACAAACGACTGGTCAGTGAACACAGACTTCCAGTACAGGAAAGGACAGAGCAGGCTGTACTTTCTGAGGAGGCTTGGGTTCTTCTGCCCAAAATTCCTGCTGATGTTCTATCAGTCTGTGGTGGCCAGTGTTCTTTTTTATGCTGTGGTGTCTTGGGGAGGCAGCCTTAACAAGAGAGACAAAGGACGGCTAGACAGGCTGGTGAGGAAAGCAGGTTCTGTGCTGGGTAAAGAAATCAAATCAAATCAAATTTTATTTGTAAAAAGCGCTTTATAAATAAAATTTGATTCGATTTGATTTGATGATTAAAGAACTGGAGTCTGTTATATCAGTAGCAGAGTGAAAGACCCTCAGTAAGCTGCTGAATATTATGGACAATGTTCATCACTCTGCACAGCGCCATCATCAGTCAGAGGAGTTCTTTCAGCAGCAGACTGCCATCTCAGCCCTGCTCCACAGACAGATTCAGGAAGTCTTATGTGCCTCATGCAATCAGACTGTTCAACTCCTCAAAGTTCAGTAAAACAAGTACACTCCAATAACCTGAACAGGTCCCCCCTTCTACACCTCTCACCTGTGAACTTTTAATAGTTTAACCCCCCAAAAGTACCTGTGTTTTCATTACACCACTTTGCGTATTTGAACTGCCATATTTAATTATTATTAACATACTTAAATACTGCACATTCACTGTATTCTTCTTGCACTGATAACTATGCTTGTTACATAATTTATCTGCACTACATACCTCAGTTTATGTAACACAGAGTTCAGCATATTTCCATACACATACAGTTTGTAATTGTTTTCAATTATACTGTACTGAATTTTTGTTCATTGTTTCAATTATTATTCTTTATACAAACTGGATTCCAAAAAAGTTGGGACAGTAAACAAATTGTGAATAAAAACTCAATGCAATGATGTGGAGATGGCAAATGTCAATATTTTATTCGTAATAGAACATTAGTTTAATCTGAGTAAAAGTAACATTTTAAAGGAGAAATATGTTGATTAAAAATTTCACAGTGTCAACAAATCCCAAAAAAGTTGGGACAAGTAGCAATAAGTGGCTGGAAAAAGGAAATTGAGCATATAACTAACAGCTGGACAAGGATACCCCAAGTTGTTATCAACTCTCTGTTCAGAAGCCTGCATCACTGATGGTATGGGGTTGCATGAGTGCTTGTGGCATGGGCAGCTTGCATGTCTGGAAAAGCACCATTAATGCAGAGAACTATGTTCAGGTTCTAGAACAACATATGCTCCCATCTAGACGTCATCTCTTTCAGGGAAGACCCTGCATTTTTCAACAAGATAATGCCAGACCACATTCTGCAGCAAACACAACATCATGGCTACGTAGGAGAAGGATCCGGGTACTGAAATGGCCAGCCTGCAGTCCAGATCTTTCACCTATAGAGAACATTTGGCCCAAGAAGGCCCAAGACGATTGAACAGTTAGAGGCCTGTATTAGACATGAATGGGAGAGCATTTCTATTTCTAAAATTGAGAAACTGGTCTCCTCTGTCCCCAGATGTCTGTTGAGTGTTGTAAGAAGAAAGGGGGATGCCACACAGTGGGGAAAAATGGCCTTGTCCCAACTTTTTTGGGATTTGTTGACGCCATGAAAATTTGAAACATATTTTTCCCTTAAAATGATACATTCTCTCAGTTTAAACTTTTGATCTGTGATTTGTGTTCTATTCTGAATAAAATATTAGATGTTGGCACCTCCACATCTTTGCATTCAGTTTTTATTCACAGTTTTGTTTAGTGTCCCAACTTTTTTGGAATCCGGTTTGTGTGTGTGTGTGTGTGTATATATATAATCTGCCAGTGTTAAATCAACACTATTAGAGTCTATATCATCACTGTCAGTATTAATTTAACTCTAATAGTGTTGATTTAACACGGGCAGATTTACTGTGTACTTTGTGGATTTGCTACTGGATGCTTTGAATTTCCCCTCAAGGATCAATAAAGTATCTATATCTATCTACTGCATTTTATGACACCGTTTATACTCTCACTATTACACACATTTACACAAATATGCTACCACCAGTGTGTACATGGTTCAGTGAGTTCCAAAGATGGCATAGCAGGTCTTGTCCTTTTGTGCCGCTTCCTAGGTCCCTGATGTATTGTTGCATGCAGGAGGTCCCAGCCTTCTCTCACATCTGTTTCCAGGATGCTGCCAGCCCGGCATCCCTGGTCATATCTTCTGGGATAGTCTAACATCTCTTGAGTTGCCTTGTTGTAGGGATGGCAACAATTGAGCCTGCCTGGTGGAGCCGGTGTTGTTATGACTTTGTGAAGAATGTGCCAATCATACTTCTGGGCTTTTCTAGCCAGGGTAAGTGTAGCTGCATCCCATCGGGGACTAGCCAGGGTGATTCCAGCAAACACTGGCAGGTAGGACTCCATGGTGGGTTTCAAGCATCCACTTATACCGACGGTGCCATTTTGTTTGCATACACACTTCTACTCTAGGCAGGGGCAGTTTTTGGCTATGGGCAGGACAAGGGCTTGCATTGATATGCAAAGGGTCTCAGGGGAGGCTCCCCAAATCAAACAGTATGAGCAAGATCCTTGCTGATACTTTGGGCCTCCACTTCAAATAGGTGTTGTTTGTAAGACAGTGTCTGATCTAAGTGTACACGTAGGTACATGGGGGCTTGCTGGAACTCCAGGGGTTTTTTGCCAACATACACGTCCAGTTCCCTTCTTACTTACAAATTATTGAGGTGGTATGATGGCCAAATCGTTCGCATAACTGTACTTAGTTGTTATTGTGTCTGGTAGGTCATGAATATAGATGTTGAACAGCATTGCAGGCATCAGAGGATGGAGGCTTGCGGGACACCATTCCTCTTTCTTTGAACCCTGCTGGTTTGTCTGGAGAAATTGCAGTTTGATAGCATCTCCATGATGAAACTCACCAAATGCCAATCAGATTACTCTCAGTAGTTTCAAATGTCCACGGTCCAACATGGTGTCATAGACAGCTGTCAGGTCCAGATGTCCATTTATCAGCATTCTCCTGAAAGCTATCTTCGATGTCCTGAGTGGGTAGGGTTGCCTGATCCACTGTTGATGTGCCTCAGTGAAAGCTGGCTTGTTCCAGTGGGAGTTGTGGGTCCACCACTGGCTCAATGTGGCTAGGAATCAGACTCTCCATTAACTTATTCAGGATGCATTACAGAGAGATGGGTCTGTAGGACTTCAGATATTTGATGGGTTTGTTTTAACAAGGCCTTATTTTTGCCTTATTTAGCCTTGTTTTAGTAAGGCTATGACAGAAGCAGGCCACCAGGTTACCCTTCTAATTGCACACACTTTAAGCTTGGTCTCCACACTCCTTCATCGTTCATCATTGTGGAGCTTTCCACCCACAGGTAGCCAACCTTTACAGCCTCTGTAAGGTCTTTCCTGCTTGTTTTCTCTTGAATCCTAGCATTTAGCCTTCTTGTCCAGAATCCTAGCATTTATTGTCCAGATTCCTAGCATTTAGCCTTCTTGTCCAGAGTCCTAGCTTTAGCCTTTATCCTGTTTGTTATCTTTGGCCTTGATCCTGTTTGTTAGCTTTAGCCTTTGTGTATCTTGTGTTTATTGAGCCTTTTGAGCTATCGTGTGTTTATTGAGCCTTTTGAGCTATCGTTTGTTTATTGAGCCTTTTGAGCTATCGTTTGTTTATTGAGCCTTTTGAGCTATCTTGTGTTTATTATAGTTAACTATTGCCTTGTAAGTGTTTCACCTTGGCTTTATTCATCTCTATTACTTTTTATCTGGATTCACCTTCATCCTTCCTTTACTCAACCACCAGGTGGTTGAGGCTGCCTGACATATTGAATGCAGCTCTGCTACTACCACCTCATGAAATGGTTGCATTGCAGACATTACACATGGCTGTTGGACTTGTTTCATTTTCAAATTTAAAATATTTCCACACTGCAGACATGGCTGCATCCTGCCACAAACTGCGCTCTCTGATTACAACACCTGCGTGGCGGCTGACGTAAAACAAAGGATTGGGCTTAGGTTTGTGTCCAGTAAAGCAAATTCCAATCAGTTAAAATATGCCTTGATCAGCCCAATTCTGATCTGTGAGATTGGATCAGGGCAACCCTAGTTCAAATATTTTTGTCACTCACAAATGTCATATTGTATAATTTTTCTCAATAAATAAATGACCAAGTATATTTTTGTCTAATTTGTTTAACTGGGTTCTCTTTATCTAATCTTAAAGCTTGTATGAAAATCTGATGTTTTAAGTCATATTTATGCAGAAATATAGAATATTCTAAAGGGTTCACAAACTTTTAAGCACCACTGTATGTTTCATATGTTCATTAAACAATGAAGTAGTTTTATGTTGGTGTTTAGGTTATTTGCTACTGCAATTACAGTTATTGCCTACTGTGTAAGAAATAAAAATAGGTTAAACAATTTGTTCCTGTTTCACAACTAAACTTGCATTGCTCATTAGCCCAAAGGCCTTCAGAAATGATCTCTCATATTTTATGTTCTGTTGCCTTAAAACATCTGCTTAGAAATCTTATAAATGACCAAACTGTCACTCTTCCATTATATTTGAATGTAACATTTGTTCTTTTTCTCTTGCAGGAATTAACAGCAGCGTGTTAATTTTCTTCCTTTTCCTGGTGTCAGCTTTCACAAAGATCTCAGGAGATACTAATAAGAGGAATACATCACCATGCTGAAATCAGTAGAGATAAAAGAAGAGAATATGGCTTCCAGAAAAACTTGTGATACTCAAACGTCATCTGATATTCTCCATACCGATACATCAGGCACACAGCAGTGCTCAGAGTGTGGGAAGAGTTTTAATCAAAAGAATCGTCTACAAATACACCAGCGCATCCACACAGGAGAGAAACCATATAACTGTTCAGACTGTGGGACAAGATTTACACAACAGAGTAGTCTCCAGAGACACCAGCGTATTCACACTGGAGAGAAACCGTATTACTGTTCAGACTGTGGGGGACGATTTACACAACAGAGTAGTCTCCAACAACATCAGCGTATTCACACTGGAGAGAAACCATATCGGTGTTCAGAGTGTGGGAATAGTTTTAATCGAAAGAGTCATCTACACGTACACCAGCGTATTCACACAGGAGATAAACCGTATAACTGTTCAGAGTGTGGGAAGAGTTTTACTCTACAGAGTAGTCTTCAGCGACACCAGCGTATTCACACAGGAGAGAAACCATATTACTGTTCAGACTGTGGGAAGAGTTTTACTGTACAGAGTAGTCTTCAGCAACATCAGCGTATTCATACAGGAGAGAAACCATATCAATGTTCAGAGTGTGGGAAGAGTTTTACTGTACAGAGTAATCTCCAAACACACCAGCGTATTCACACAGGAGAGAAACCATTTCGTTGTTCAGAGTGTGGAATGAGTTTTAATCAACAGAGTCATCTCCAGAAACATCAGCATATTCACACAGGAAAGTAACTGTCAAGAGTATTCACACTGAATGCCCTGTAGCAAAGGCTTCAATCAAATCAGCCCCAAACCAACAAAGGGCAAGTGGAAATGGGCTGATCAGATATCAGTCCTTTGTACAATTTGACAAAAGCTCCCCTCCTGTTCCACAGTATCTGTCTACTGCACAGTTTAACATACCTGTACAACAGTGGCATGGACCCCTTCATCCACCATATCCACACCACTGTTTGTTCTGTCTGCTCTCAAATGTACCCTCCACAATGTGCAGTGATGGTACACCTACATTCAAGAATAAAGTCAAGAAACTCAAACTGAGCAAAGCTACAGGACCTGATGGGATTAAACCTGAGGTGCTGAAACTGTGTAGAATTATTTAATGTATCTTTATTTTTAGCTGCAATCTGAAAGTTATCTCAGTTATGTGGGAACCTTCTTGTGTGGTTCCTGTCCTAAAGAAAAGGCAACATATAATACTAAAACAATTTCAACTGGTTGCACTGCCGACCTGTGTCAAACAAGGTCCAAACCTTCCATGTCACAAGTTATTGTAGATGGAGTAGATGTGGAAGTGACTGGGACTTACAAGTACATGGGTTGTGCATTTAGACAACAAACTAGATTGAAACTGTAACCAAGAAAGGCCAAGGTCATCTGTATTTCCAGAGGAGGCTGTGGTGTTCCAATGTATGTGGTATGATCCTATTGATGTTCAGCCAGTCTGTTGTAGTGTGTGATATTCTGTGCTTATGTGTGATTAGATCAGAAGTCACAGGTTCAAACCACAGTAACCTCAGAACTGTTAAACTGACAATTCTCTAACCAAGTTTAGCCCAAAGTGGTGAACCATGACCCTTTTTTTTTTTTTTTTTTTTTTTACAAAGACTAAGATTTGGTTGATGCATCTTTTGTACTCAGTTTTGGTTAGTTATGACCTATTACTGTCATAATTGACTATTATTGACCTATTATTAAGATAATAACTATTCACTATTGACCTATTATTAAGCTTCTAATTGTAGAACGTTTTTCATTTTTACCTCTGTCCCAACATTTTGTGTTGCAGACATAAATTTGTAATTATGTTTTAAAATAGAATAAAATGTATTATTGCTAACTAAATCTTTTCTTTGTCCCTTATATTTGTTAACCCCCTGGTGTCTGAGGGTATTTCAGACACTCTGATATAGTCTGACATGGCTTGACTTTTTTCACAAATTACACCCATCTAAAAAATTTTTTTTCAAAGTGTTACACAGGATTTCGTTCAGCACAATCTCAGCAGCAACAGTGTCAAAACAGTAAGAGTGTCATAAATCTATATTTTGATTAAATCTGCTCTAAACTTAGACTTTGCAAAAAACATATTTTCAGATTTGCTGATATATTGTAAAAAAACACAAAATATTTGAACTGAATAAAGAGGTGTTACCATACTGAATGCAGAGCTGAAAACAGAGGTGTTATTGACAAACTGGTCATTATAGTTTTTAGAAATTAAGAAATGTGAGGTTACAATGTCTTTCTCAATCACTAACCCTACATTTAATATTTGAGATAGGTGTGAACAATCAGGTGAGAGGACTTTTGTTCAGTATCACCTCAGGTAAAAGGCCTTTGTTCAATTCACATTCCACAGATTCCAAAGTCACTGGAACCCACCAATGAAATGTCCAAAATTGCCATGTCATTGTCATATGAAAGACAGAGGATGTCTTTTTGTCACATCCCCCTTTCTCAGCCTGTCTCCCTCGCTCCTCTGCTCATCTGAGCTCTGCTTCTCTCACATTCACTTACTTTTTCACACACATGTTCAGTCCTTCAGTCCACATCTTTGTTTATCCTACTCGTGTCAAACCACTTTCTCACTACAATTCCCATCAGCCCTTGCTCACCTTGTTTTGCCTTATGTCCATAGGTCCTGATAACAACCACAACTCCCAGAATCCCTTCTGATCAGTCAGGCTCACATTCCCCTTCACCTGATAGCCATCTAGCTTGTAATTCATTTCAGTACTTAAGCTATGCTCTGACCCACATTCACTGCTTGATATTGTCATGCTTTGCATGCATAAATGCAGCCCCGTCTGCATTTTGCTTATTCTAGAATCAAGTATTACACTTTTTGTGGGAAAATATGTGCAGCTATCTGACTCTCACACATTTTCTCTGATTATTTAAGCTCCTCCCACAAGAATCTAAAAATATATTTAGATTTAAACTTTATATATTTGAAAAGTACACTTTTTAAAGTTTCCAGGATATGTTTCATTTTGTTTCTAGGATAAAATTTCACAGAGTTAAATATATTTGCAAAATTACGTTAATATGCTGCCAGCAGGAGAGCCAACTGCAGAGGCTTCAATTATGGTCCAAGTAAATTAAATTGCTGCTTTCAGTTTATATTTACAAAAAGTGTGCCAACATCTCTGGATATGGGGTTTGTAGAAGATTTAGTTGTTTTCTTAAAGGTTCACTTTTCTCTTCAAAATAATGAAAGGAATGTCAAATCACAACTACCTTTATGTTCCTGTAGGCTGCAGTTATAGGTACTAGCAACTGAGTGAATCGGGAATTACTTCAGTCTCCATAAGAGAGCAGTTATGTATGCATAATGATGCTGCAGTTCCACTTCCAGTCCATTAGGTGCCACTAGCTGTTAGATAATCCTCTGCTCAGTGTGCAGTAAGGTACAGTCTGGGTTGTGCTGTGTGAAGGTAGGAGGTTATGTTAAACTCAGAAGAAACTAATTAAAGTTTTTAGCCATCCATGTCTAAATTATGTCCAGTAATGTAGTAAAAAGTATTGTGACATGTTTACTAAGAGTATTTTTGTTCTTTTGAAGAAATGTTATTGTCCCTTATGTTTTAAAATACACACGTATGTATACGGTCACATGTCAAGCTAGGCTACAGTGCATTTGAGCTAATGCTCTATGAAACATGGATGCAGCCGAGTTTCTCTGTTGATTTATATTATTACAGTTTGATTTGTAATGTAATGAGTGACAGTCTGTGTTGTGCTGTGTGAAGGGACAGTTTGTGTCAAGAGGACAGCGCTGTGAGTTTATGTCGAGCTGTTTATGGGAAAGAGCAAACTCATGTTCAACCACTGCCTTTTCTTCTGTGTGAAGCTGGTGTGTAATAAAACTTCTGCCACTGCACTGCATTGAACCATTTCCGTGTCCAACCTATTCGCTCCAGTCCAATAACCAAGAAGATACACAACGCAGAGGGACATTTAACAACTGATGGTAGAGGAGAGGGCTACATTCCCATTCATTACCATTTGATTTTTTTTATTGAACGTGTAACCATTTAATAAAAATAAAAGTGTATTCTCATAAGAGTGTTGTGAAGCCTTAGCTGTCACACCTACTACTGATACTCTCTTAGAGTTCGTGAGTTATGTCATTAGTCACCAGGGGGTTATAATGAGTGACCGCAAGGTGGCGGCAGTTTTGGATTGGCCCGTACCCACTACATGTAAAGTGTTGCAGAAATTTCTAGGATTTGCCAAGTATTACAGGAGGTTTATCAGGTCTTATAGCACTATAGCCATTCCCTTTTATAGAAGGAAGGAAAGGGATTTCTGTGGACTTCTTCTGTAGATGCTGCCAGATTAAACAGACTAAAGCATGCATTTACTAATGCTCCCATCTTGGCTCAACACGATCCCTCAATGACATTTTTAGTGGAGGTTGACGCCTCGGACATTGGGATGGGGGCCGTTTTATCTCAGATGTCTGTTATGCGCCCTAAGTTGAAGCCCATAGTATTTTATTCACACAAACTTTCACCTGCAGAGCAGAATTATGGCATCGTAGCCAGATAACTTATAGCTATTAAACTGGCTTTGGAGGAATTGAGACACTGGCTAGAGGGCGCCAATCATCCATTTGTAGTTCTAATTGATCACATAAACCTAGAGTATTTGTGCACTGCCAAAAGACAACCTACGGCAAGCTAAATGGGCATTGTTTTTCTCCCGCTTTGACTTCATGCTTACATACAGACCAGGCTCATGTAACACCAAATAGATTCTCTCTCATGCATATATATCAGGAGGACCAAATTCCCACTCCTCCAGAATCCATTTTACCTGAGCAGGTGGTGTTCTCCTCTATCACATTGCAGTTTGATGAGGACCTCAAAAGAGCCCTTACTCACGTTCAGACACCTGAACAGGTTCCCTAGGGCAGAACATATGTACCTGCATTATTTAGAAATAGACTGATTACATGGGTACATTCTTCATTATATTCAGGGCATTAGAACCCTCCACATCTTTTCTGCCAAATATTGGTAGGAGACTATGCAACAGGACATTCATAAATTTGTATCATCCTGTTCTGTAAGTTCTCAAGCTAAGACACCCACTCTACCAGCCGGAAAACTTCAGCCACTTCCCATTTCTGACAGACTGTGGTCTCACATAGCCCTTATGTCAAAGATTTACCAGACTCAGATGGGTTTAACACTGGAAGCGCGGATTCTGACAAAAATTTTCGTCAGGGGAAAATCCCCCGCTTGGCCCGCCACCCTGCTGGAGGACGATTAGGGTCCTGTTGATATGCTAATTACATGACAAACGCTCCAGGCAAAGTGAGGGAAAGAAAGTCACAGAAAGCAATCTCTGAAACTCAGTCGAGTTTCACAGAAAGACACTCAAAATACTATATTATATTTTAAAATCAAACAAAGAACACAGAGAAAATATATTTATTTATTACTTTTAGACCGTTTTAGATTTATAGATTTATTTGTGCATTGCCATCTCCAGGGCAAAGTGAGGAAAATATCTCAGAAAATCAGTCCAGATTCACAGAGAGACATTGAAAATACTATATTATATTTCAAAATGAAATGAAACTCACAGAGAGAATGTATTTATTTATTCATTTAGATGGTTTTGGAGATTTATTTATGCATTGCCGTTTTCAGGGCAAAGTGAGGGAAATATCTCAGAAAATCAGTCCATATTCACAGAAAGACACTGAAAATAATACATTATATTTCAAATTGAAATGAAATTCACAGAGAGAATGTATTTATTTATTCATTTAGATGTTTTTTTATGCATTGGTATCTTCAGGGCAAAGCCACGAAAATACTCGTCACAAAACACAGCGCCAGTCTCCAGGGCAAAGTGAGGGAAATATCTCAGAAAATCAGTCCATATTCACAGAA
>BRDA01013193.1:51566-83097 GCA_036984385.1 Crenuchus spilurus | reverse complement strand
CACAGGCTGATCACCTCCATACCACCTCAACAGTGCCACAGGCTGATCACCTCCATACCACCTCAACAGTGCCACAAACTGATCACCTCCATGCCACCTCAACAGTGCCACAAGCTGATCTACATGCCACGCTGCACTGATGCAGTAATTCATGCTAAAGGATCCCTGACCAAGTACTGAGTGTATATACTGTACAGACTGTTCAGTAGAACAACATTTATGTGTTAAACATCATGTTTAAATCAGTCTTATATAATATTATAATGTTTTGAGATACTGACTTTTGTGTTTTCATTGTCTGTAGGACATAATCATCAACATTAAAATAAATAAACACATTAAAATACTCTCTGTGTGTAATGAGTCTGTATAATATATGAGTTTCACTTTTTGATGACATTCTAATTTATTTCAGATGCACTAGTGTAAGCACCAGCAACAGGCTAAGTTACCTACCAGCTTCCATCTCTAACAGGAAACTCACTACAGTCCCCCTCTTCCCCCATACTGATAAAGTCAGGTGTGATCTGTGACGAGTGAGGGTGACACAACAGTCACGTTTGGGCACGTGGACTTCCTGGTGAGCATACCTTCACCTCTCGTGTACACCGCGGTACGACTATATTTTAAATAATACTGAAAAATAACCTAATTACTAATATTATATTATCATAAACCTAATTAAACTAATATTATTGTGAGGGGTTAGGATGGTTGTCTGATTAAAACTGACTGAGACAGGGTCATTTCTGTAATTTATAAGGGCACAGCTTTATCGCCAATCAGTCAGTAATTGGGGCACAACTGTGCGTCTAAGATTAAGATGATTTAGGCCTTGTCCACACGTAGCCGGGTATTTGAATAAACGCATATATTTTTATGCGTTTGGGCCTTTCATCCACATGCAAACGCAGTTTTACACCAAAAACGACTGATTATGAAAACTCCGGCCAAAGTGGAGATTTTGAAAAACTCCGTTTTTACGTTTGCGTGTGTACGTATGAAAACGGTGTTTCAGAGTCCAGAACATCACAATCTGCGACAAATGATGCTGTGATGTCATATGCGCGACCACTTGCTGTGGAAGGATGAACGCCAGCAAATAATTTTTCATTTTTATGTTAATTCAAACACTCTTTGCGTGTTTGTTTTTACAAGTTCAGCTTCTCCAATACGTGGAGGAGCAAAGGAGAAGTTTTTTGTTACTTACTTTTTTGTTTTGAAGGATTCTGATTGGCTGACATGGGCGTTAGCTTTGTGTTACACTGCCATCTATGCGCTTGGCGTCTTTATGACAACACTCTACGGCGTATTTATGCGGATTCATGTGGATGAAAACATTTCTTAAAACGATCTCGTGTGTATGATATTATTTTTGAAAACGATGTAGGGGAGATATTTGTTTTTATAAATACCCGGCTACGTGTGGACAAGGCCTAAGATTAAGATGAACCAATTGGCAATGTGATTTTCACACAACCTTTCATAGTAACCTGTTAAACAGTAAACACATTAAGTGATTTAACACCACAGCTGTCGTTACTCTGCCAAGGATGAAAACTTCAGTACAAATTAACACTAAATTCATTTTATGATGCGTTCATTTTGTTTATGCACTTTTTTTAACAAAAGGCTATGAGCTATCAATCATGTCTGTTTCATGGCTGACTTTCGTTTAAATATTTTTCTTTTAAATATTTTTGAATGTCCAGTACTCTGTTGCATTGTGGGAAATGTAGTCCTGCTTAGCAATCCAAGATTTTAAACTTGTGCCGCGGTGACTTTAGTGCGGCACCCCGATGTTTCACTGAGGCGCGTTTCACACTTTTTGTGTGTAATTGCAAAGTAATTGCCACCAGATGCCGCCAGAGAGCCGCTATTTTTAAAACAGTGGGCGTGTCTAAAGCACGCTCGTCCGTGACGTCGTGACGTGTTTCCTTAGCAGCCCCTCCGTACGGCACTAGGAGGGTAGTCGTGTTTTTTTGTTTATTGTCGCGTTTCTTCGCTTAAATGTTTTTGTTTACGTGTCCGTCTCTCTGTTGGAAGAACCGGTATGTGTTGGGCGGTGATGTGGGCGTGTCGGTTGCCGAGAACGAGCCCGCGTACCGTCGTTAGGTCGCGTAGCGTAAGATGGAGCCGCCAAAGTTTCCCTGTTGTACAGTAAACACACGTCCGCGTGAGAGTGAGTGAGAAAGATTGTGTTGGAGCGGGTGAGTGAAAGAGAGAGAGAGAGTTGTGAAGTAACGTTCTAGCCACAGACTGCGTGGACAGTGCTCGAGCTCGCCTCCACTGCTTACCCCGCTCACCCAGCACAGCAGCCGGGCTGAAGCGATGCCGCTGTCGGCGTAACTAGCTTTGGGGAGCCGGTGGAGCTGCTTACCTGCACCTGAACGTCGTTTGGGACGTTTAACCCCCATTACTCCCATTATTTACCTCCAGGGACGTAAAGGAGAGCCCAGGCAGCTTTGAGAGACGCTGTGAATGTGCTTTAGTGGAGGAAGTGAGTCTTATTCAAAAGCCTTGGAGACAACTGGGTCACTTCAACACGACTAGATGCGGTAAGGTTACTCTCACGTGTTCCTATAAGCTCCTCACTCCCCAGAGTGGACACTTTTTTAAAAACAATGTTTTGTAGCAGTGCATGTTCATGTAAGCCTTTTAAATTGCATTAAAATTAGTCAGTGGACATTTGGAATTAAGAGCATTAAATCTGCTAGATTTTGAAAAATGAACTTAAATATTATCTCCCATTACCATTATTATTTCTGTACATTTTCTCTTCTGACCCCTACTGAAAACCAGTCTCTTACATAAGCATTCAATACCAGTTGTCCACATAGTTGCACATACAATATTCACTCTTAAAACTCAAAATAAAAAAGGAGCTAAAAACAACCCTTTAATATCTTTGGTCATCTAGTAGGTGATTGAGTTGTTAACAAGCACATAAAAGTGGAAGTGACCGTCTAAAACTTGATGATAATCGTGCATGGCTACAACTCGGTAATGTGAGGGAACAAGATAGTTAAGTCGTGGCCACACCTTGACAAATCTCGTTTCCCTGATGTAGTAAGTCATGGCCATGCCTTAACTGTCTTGCTGCCATTCCTTAGTTATCTCATTCCCACACCTTAGTAAGTCGTGGGCATGTGTTATTTTTATTTACGTCACCTTCGGTGCTCCATTTGAAACTCATTAAAATGTTCAGTATAGTGGATGTTTGTAATGCGGAGGGTGAATTGAATGAAAAATGTACATAAGTTTTAACGTTGAGGTTTGAATATTTTGAATGTAAGCAAATGTGCTTTTCTTCCTTTTACATGGATAATAAGACTAATGTGATTTTAGCAAAATTAATATAACTTGGTGCTTTGTGGGTTGAGTTCTATATCAGATTTAACAGCTGAAAATATTAGTTTTTAATTTTCTTTGTCTTGACCAGGAACTTTGATTTGACTTGAAGATTGTTATGCAGTGTTGTGGATTGTAAGGAAATGTTTCAGTACAGAATTTGGAGTTCTTGTCTGGCTGCTAAGTGAAGAACTAAGTAAACTGGTAGTGCTTTATAACTCTTAGGCTTGTGCTAGATGAACATGCTTTTTATTTGCCCTTTTCTTCCTTAGATTTAGTTAAAATGGGATAAGGAAGTGCATCTGATGTGTTCTTGCTCCTGTCTTGCTTTAAACTTCCTGATATTCTGGTTTTCTAAGTAGACTGTGACTCATTGGATGATAGAGAGTGACGGGAAAAAGAAGTCATTCACTGCTTGTTTCAGCTGAATTATAGTCTAGGCTATTGGCATTTTTCAGAGATCGGCAGTCCAGCATTCACATTAACACAGAGCAACAGAAATGGACAGTCTTTAACAACTTGTAAATTGTTTTTTAAGGTCTGTTATAGTTGTACACAGGCGTTTTGTTTGTGCCTTAATCTGTATCGTTAAATTCAGGTGATGTCACAGGAGTGGGTGTACTTTGTAATCAGTGTCAGCAGTGTCTTTAAAAGCCTGTCGGGGAAGGTGTAAACCTCTATCTAGTTTCTGCGTCAGCCTTGGTTTGACATAGAAGTGAGTATTTTACTTTTTCCCCACTAAACTGTTTGTAACCTTTGAACAATGTGAACCCTGTTTATCATGATGACGATTGTTGTTTTTGATGCGACAGTTTAACTGAAAGAGGAATTAAATGCATTTTCAATGAAGTCGCTCATATTTTGTGATGGTTTTAGCTTGCTCAGCTTGTACCCAGTCGATTTATTATTTTATATCATTAACAGCTGTTGGCAGTGTTCATGCAGGTATGTAGGTTTGAGGTTAAGAGAATCCTCTGAGGAAAAGGCTTTTTAAGTGGTGGTGGTGATAATCACGTCGTGCTGTAAAGAGATTGGACCTTATTTTTGTGAGGCAGTTAAGATTTTTTTTTTCTCCTTTTTGATCTCTTCTCTCATTATGTATGATTATCATGCTGTTATTTAGGTCTAATCTCTGTCAACTGTTTTGCGAGAAGCAATTATTCCAAATTGTGTTTCAGACTCTGCTTAAATTATGTCTAAATTGTGAGTGACTGCAATTAATGAGTTTTTGTTTTCTTGCATGCTCACTGGGTCACATTCAAGCATATCTGCTTACTGATAGCACAGCTAACAAAATCAATGTGCTAACAACCCAAAGACCTTTTGCTTTTGTGCTGGGAACGCACTGACCGTTCTCACTTGTTCTTGTTGAATGATGTTACGAAATTAGTTCCGAGAGCTTGACAATTGTTTGTGTTTAGCAGAATGTTCAAGATTAAAAAATTATTCATCTACATCAGTACATCCCAGTCGTCCTTATTATAATTATTCAGCAACAGTAATTTGATTTTGATTTAAGCTTGGATTAAGGAGAAAGGAGGAAGGTTAAGTTTTTAAATTAAAATATTTACATCACCAATCAAAAGTTTAGACCATAATGTAAAAATGTTCTGTATTGTAGATTAATACTAAAGTCATCTAAACTATGAGTAAACACATCTGTAATTATTTAGTAAACAAACAAGTAAACAAACTAGAATATGTTTATATTTGACATTCTTCACAGTAGGCACCTCTTGCTTAGATGCAGCTTTCTTGGCATTTTCTCAGTCAGCTTTATGAGGTAGTCACCTGGAATGGCTTTCAGTTAACAGCTGTGTCTTGTCAAGAGTTCATGACTTGCATTTCTTGCCTCTTAATGTGTTTGAGACATCAGTTGTGTGTCTATTGTGAAGTAAAATCTAAAACATGTTTTGGTTTGTTTTTCACTTTTAAGTTTACTACATGATTCATTGTGTGTTCACTCAGAGTCTGGATGACTTCAGTGTTCATTTACAGTGTAGAACAAAAAACATGGGTGCTTTCACACCTGAAAGTCTGGTCCATGGTCAAAACCAAGCTTTGTGTGTTTTACTTTGTATATTTGGTCCGGATAGGACTGTTTGTACACTGCATTTTTGCAAACACACCAAAAATCTTTAGTTTGACATGCTTACGTCCTGTCGTCTTCACTTACGTGCGGTACATCTTCCTACACTCGAGACTGATTGGTTTGTAGTAGGACATGTGTCTGATGCTTTTATATTCTACTGCCAGTTTTTTTTAGTTTACGTTGCTTTGTCATCTCCTTTCTCTCTCATCCTCTCAGAAAATAAGCTGCACGTTTCAGTATTTTTGTGAGTTTTTAAAGCTTTTCACATGTTCATCAGACCAAAATAATATTTGGTCTCTTCTCACACCATGTGCTATGGCTCATTTTTGCAGCTGTTTTGCTTATTTTACTTCTGTTATTGTTGTTGAATATTGTTAGCGCCTGCATTAACTTCCTGTATTTGGTCAGAAAGACTGAACCTTCAAGAAAAGTGTTCACAATGCACACAAACCAGACCATGGTTCAGTAGATCCAGACCAAGACCACCTCTTTTGGTTGGACCAGATTTTGCTCCTTTGGTCCGGACTGTGGTTCACAGTCTCTTTCACACCTGCTGTTTTGGTTTGGACCAAACTGAAGAGTCTGAAAGTCTGGACCAAACAATGTAGGCGTGAAAGCACCCTAAATAATTTTTTATCCATTTTGACAGATGCAGTTCTCACTGACAAAAGTGCAAAAACACTTCACCTACAATGTAAATAGTTAAATTTTTAAGCACAATGACTTCATGCCACTTGATATAAATTGAGTAATTCATAACATTCCTAGTAGGTAGAGGGATGGTTGCTGTTTTTTAATTTTATACTAGAGTCTCAGTTATTGTGTTAATCATTCTCATAACCTCATGATTACAGTCTTTGATTTTTTGGTGTTATAATTTGGAACATAAAGTCGCAAATGTATGTTGTCAGTAATGAAACTATTTTGATATAATGAGGTTCATATTTTGAAAATATTATAAAGTATTTCAAAATATCGTAACTCAGAAATTGGGTGTTGGCTGTCAGAGTTAAAGCTTAATATGTAGGTGATAGAAAAAAACAACTTCTCTGGTCTGTTTTGGGGATGATGAGGGATATGCATTCTTAAAGTAATTTTTGAGTCATGATGACTAATCTTAAATGAGCTAGCCAAACTTCTAAGCATAATGGACCAGCTGGCTAACAGCTTCATACCTGATGTTTGTAGCAGATTGTATATTTCAGGCATCCTAGTTGCATCCTTATAGGAAAATTCATCCAGCTTACTGCCAGTTGCCATTGAATCTGTTGACATCTGGCCATGTTTTTTATTACATTTCAATGCATAACAGTTTCTCCTGAAGCCTTACATTCCAAGATTTCCAATCATTTAGAGCAGACCACAGAACATCTGCTACTGAGCTGTGAGGAAACAAGTCTCTGTAAAAGTAAAATAATAATTTGCTAGATTACAGGTTATAAAACTATTTTTTGTTGGTATTTTCATTGAACTTGACCTGGTCAGTCAGTGCTGTCTTTTTCTCTGCCACGCCCGCAATAACAGTATGCTTATTGTGACTGTAAAAGTGAAACAATAGTCTTTATACCCATTAGGACTAGCATGTGGTGTGCTCACTACTGGCTAAAAATAAGTATGTAAATATCATTTTAGAATTTCTTCAGAGGTAAAGGAGATGAAAGGCTTTGATTAAAAAAGACACTGGAGAGCCTGAAACTTCCAGCACATGAGAAATTATGACTTCACTGCAAGTTGCAGTATTTTAGGAGCAATTATATATTATGTTTATGCAAGACAAATATATACCATATGCTTTCTAGTGACCCAAGCATTGTGTGATATTTATTTTAACTTATGCTACCGTTCAAAGGTTTTACAACAGTTTTAGAACGTTTCTGGTACGAGCCTAGTTCATCAGTCCAAGCTCTGCCAGAACTAGCTCAGGAAACAACAACAAAATGGTCAGCTTGAAAACATGGAGTGGAGCACAGTCTCCAGACTTAAACCCCATCCAGCTGATTTGGGCTGAAGTGAAAAGCAAAGCAAACTAACAAGAGCCAACATTTATGTGACGTTCTGCAGCAGATTAGTGAAGAACTGTCTGAAGAATGTTTGATGTCTATTGTAGAAAGAATGTCACGAGTATGTTCAGCTGTTATATCTGACAAAGGTGCAGCTTTGTGTCCAAAGTT
Source organism: Crenuchus spilurus (assembly GCA_036984385.1). Taxonomy (NCBI): domain Eukaryota; kingdom Metazoa; phylum Chordata; class Actinopteri; order Characiformes; family Crenuchidae; genus Crenuchus; species Crenuchus spilurus. Next base: position 75,483 of record BRDA01013193.1, on the reverse strand, counting down.
TAGAGACATTTTGGTCTGTAAACTGATTGTCTTATTTAACTTCTGCACTTTCATTTCAGAGTCAAACAAGAGACAAACTCATTTTACACACAGAACTGGAAAAAATAGGGTGTTCTAAGACTTTTGACCTGTAGTGTACATTTAACCACGTTTCAGTCATGATAGAAGATAGAAATACACTTTTGTTGCAATGTTACATGCTTATGCACTGCCTTACTAGTTCATAAACTTTATCAGTGGCTTATTATGTAATGCTGAGTATAGGAGTGAGTGGTAATGGTAGGGCTAGAGCAGAGCTAATGATAAGTATGCATTGTAATCTGATCACTCAAACCACATTCAGTGGTGGGCAGAGACATCAGTACCTGCATCAACAGTGTCACTGCCACATTTGAGAAAAGTGTAAATAGCTACAAAACTGATTACAAGTGCAGTGACACACTGCTTCTTTCAAGTCTTTTTCAGTGTCTCCGTTCCCGATCATTCATAAGTTGGGCTAATGGATCACACAATCTAAAAGTCTGAAACAGCCCAAAACAGCTTGCTAGCCATTTTATCAAATTAAAAGCAGTGGGAGAGTGGTGGTATTAATGTGCACAATGCCCCTCCTCCAGCAGAAGTGATGTGGGAAATCCGATCGCAAGTGGTCACAGGAGACGCATTTAAAATGCCAAGTGTGAATGGCTCTGCGTTTTGGTAGTCATCTGTGATCAGATCACCTGAGACAAATTAATGCCAGGTGTGAATGGGGCCACCGCCTTTTTTCCAGGTAGTGCCTAGGGACTGATAACTGAAAAGCTTAGTTGTGTTTCATATATTGGGCTGATAAGACAATGGTACAACCCATTCAAAACATCCTCTTCACTACCTATGTGGTCTCAACTGCATTTAAAATAATAATAATAATAATAATAATAATACTTAGAAATTACAGCTAACTTGGTGCGTGGCTGCCATATTTTTTTTATATCACATGGTCACTGTTGGTGCTCACTTCTATTGCACCAACAGTATGCAGAATCATGCTAACACCACTGCCAACCACACAAGACTTAAGGTTTGATTTCCACATTCAAATGTGAAGATCACTGCTATACAAACAAACGTCTTGGGTAAGAGTCCTAAGCCTTCTACCATTACATTCAACTAACATAAGTGGCATTAGATGGTAACAACAATAATGTCAGCTTGATTCATGATTGTAAATACTTGCAAGTACAGCCACACCAATATGAAATGTTAGTAATCTAAATTTTAACTTATTCTATTCTGTTGTCACTATTCTGTCCGATACCACGTGCATGTACTTGTACTCGTATTCATAAAAGTGCTCCGATACTACAGGATCCGATACCAGCGTGATGGGAGCTTCGTTTCCTTCTAACGGACCGTATTAGTTTGCGCCACAAAATAAATAAATTAAATTAAATTTAAAAAAAAAAAGACGACGACTACGTATGGTAGCCGAGCTGAACAAGCCACTTAACGGCAGCGTGACTTTAACCAGCCCGGTAGTAGAGAAGGAGCAGCTATGTCCGCGGTGTGGAGGTATTTCCAAGTGAATGAAGGTGACAATTAGAGATGGACTGATCTGCGTTTTTGAGGCCGATTTTGATTTCCGATCCCTTTTCAGCGCGATCGGCTGATAGCCGATACCCATCGAGGGCGGGGCTATATGCCACGCAAATCTAGGAGCAGTTGTTGGCACAAGCAAGACAAAATATGGTCGAAACTGTTTATTGCCGTTAATAACAAACTCATGTGAACATCACATCTATAAAAACATTAGCAGTAAGTGACCTAAATCATACAAATACAGCCAATATTACAGTCATTAAATTTAGATTATTAATAAATTTAAAATGAAAAATACAGTAAATGAAATAAATACAGGCAAAATTTCAGCCATTAAATGCAGATCCATGGTTATTTTACAACGAAAAAACTGCAACCATTAAGTGTATAATTATTTTAAAATCAAATTTAAATTAAAGTAAATTAAAAGGTCAGTACTAAAATCATTAAACCTTTAACCTGTAAATTATACAGATACAGACAATACTGCAATTCTAATCATTAAACCTGCATTAATGATATCAAAAAAAAAAAATGTCAAAGTGCACCTATTAAACATAGACCCTTGTTTTAAAACGAAAGCTGCAACCATTCAATGTAGATTTTGAATTATTATTATTATTATTATTAACGAAAAACAGTAAGCTAGTTATCCGTGCTAGCTCTGCTGTTTGCTGATACTCACTGTATTCAGTCGCGAGGTGTACTCGTGTCGTATCAGATTAGTAGTATTAAATGTCTTTTATTAAATGAGGGACGTTGACTTTACAAATTTAACAAATTGCCTTGAATATGTTTTTTTTCACACAAGGTAAAAAACTGCCAGACTGACGACATTCTGTATATCCGCACATGCAGCTGAACACCGCAAGTAGGTTTTTTAGCCACTCGCGAGTTCTGCTGTATTAGTCTTTGTCGAAAAAAGGGTATGTACTTCCCTCTAGTGGTTCAGCTAGGAACTGCAGGGACCTGACAGGACGGGTTCACGGAGGGCTCCTCTTCCTTGATGAAACGCTAGCTGGAAATACAGAAATCTTGAGATCTGCTAAATTTCAAAAGATATCGGCCGATCGCCGATCACATATTTTAATTAAAAATCGGCCGATACCGATACATAGCCGATCGATCGTTCCATCTCTAGTGACAATAGCAGTGTTAATTTCGTTAACGATAATTATGACGAAAAATATTCGTTGACGACCATTTTTTCACGACGAAAACTAAATAAAAACTAATATTTTAAAACAAAAACTATGACTAAAAGTATTAGACTTTTCATCGACAAATAAAAACGAAACGAAAATGTCACAGAATGACTAAAATAATGTTTTTGTCCAGTAATCTGCTTTTTAAAATAAACCTGCCGCACGTCAGACTTTCTCAAAGCACGCTAAGCTCCACAGTCAGTCAGACTGGTGAAGTTTAACACAGCGTGCTGACGTCACAGCCGCAGCTTCGACGGAAAAGAAGAAGCGATTTATGGAGTAATTTCACTTTCGCTGCCACACAAAACAAAACAGAGCAAAGTTTGTGGATGTAAAATAACTGGGAAAAGCACTACTAACCTCAAGAGGTCCTCAGTTCTCACCACCACGAGCTTTACAAAAAGGTAAGCTAACGTAGTGTAGCTAGCTAGTTCGCTAACGGTGATGAATATGTATATCTGATATGTTTCATTTTTGAATGTTTCAGTGTATAAAGAGGAAATGTGTAATCTGTTATCATTATCTTAGGTGTTTAGATTAAATAGATCACAAACACATCTAACTGGAGCCATAAGACACACATACAGGCTCAGTTTCATTTTAATTGTAAGTATTGATATTTATTAGTACTCTTATTGGTACTTGGTATCGGCAAGTACTTAAATGTAAGTACTTGTAATCGTACTCGGTTTTTAAAAAATGTGGTATCGGTGCATCCCTAGTTGTCACTGCTTTTCATTAATTCTTTTGTTACATTTTTAACTTGTTTTACTAAACTAATAGTGATGACACTGAACAGTTTCTGGCCATTGTAGATTAAGCGCAGATTTGAGTTTGTAAAAGATGGTGCATATATAAGTGCTGGGCGATAAAACAATATTGATTTGTTTCATGATAATTTTTCCCTCGATGACGACGATAAGCCGGGACAATAGATTTCGATAAGCATTAACGTTGGTTTCCATTCCACATCTACGCAGCTTCACAGTCTGTTACGTGCCCAGCACGTGTCTGCTGCTCTACTGCTCCTGTCGGCGGCGGCTCCACCCTTCTCCCTGGATTGGTGCATTGGCGGGAACATCACCCGTCCAATGGCTGCACTGTGGTGGCGGGTCTACAAACTGAGCTGTTTGGGGAGAGAGAGAGAGACAGAGAGAGGAGAGCAGCTGAGAGTTTCAGTGTGTGCTTGTATTCTTGAGAACTGAGTTTAAAGAGTCTCCTGAGTTGTCTGATACTGCTGCCCGTTAGATCCTCCTCACCAGCACCGCCAGTGGCTTCACCGTAATCACGCAGCACTAGAGAAACGAGCATAAACAGCTGTGATGTGAGCAGAGAAACAATCAAACATCACTCTCTAGAGCTGAGAGACAAGAACTGCATCTTTACACAGCAGCACAAGTCACACTGCTCGCTTCTCGCTGCTGTGCATGCGCATCTGTCTGCTCTCACTTTTCTGCTCTGAAATTTATTAACGAAAATTTAATATTGTGATAATTATCAAGATCAATCGATAAAGAAAAAAAATATTGTGATACATTTTCTGGCCATATCACCCAGCTCTGAGTTGTTTTCAGCCTGTATACACATTCTGAAGTGTACCCAGAACTTCCAGAAGTCCTAGTGTGCCATTTTATCTAGTAGAATTTGCCTCACCTACCATAAATCAATGCATGACTGGTTGTTTTTATTTCTTGCTTAAGTTTTTAGTTAATCTTTTATAGTGGTCCTTCAGTCCAGCTCCTGGAGTCCTAACAGTAGTGGAGCCTAGATGCCACTGGGGGACATTTCTGGTTAGGCTTGGTTATTTGAACATTTCTGTTTTGAAATGGACCAAAATGAAATGAGCCCTGCAGCAACATGTGCAGGTTTAAATACAAACACGATTGTACTGAATGAAAAGCACAATTTTTCTTTAGTGCTTACAAATCATTATGCCTTATCTGCATGCCTAGGAGGACCTGAGGGTCCACTGTTGTTATTGGCCCAGAAATGTTCCTGCATCCTCGAACAACAATACATACACTTTTTTGCTGTGTTAATTGTAAAGACTCATCCATATCCATGTTATGGAGCAGTTTTCTTTTCGTTTAATCGGGGCTAGAGGTTCAGCAGGCTCAGTGCACCATAGGAAACATGAGCAGCTGAACAAGTTCAGTGGTTTGGAGCCCTGTCCACTCCGAGAATGCTCAGATATCCGCATTGATGTTTTGTCTGCTCTAAAAAGGTGGTAACACTCAGCCTGTGAACAGGCACCGGGAATATAAACACAAAGACAAAGATAGAAGATTAACCTCTCTGAGGGCAGTGCTCTGTACGTTCCTTTGTCACCTGCTGTCTGGTTCAGGGAATGGAGGAAATCGACCCACTGATTGCAGAGATGAGGTACTTTTGTTACTGTATGCTCACCTTTACCTGAGAATTAAAAGTTAAATGAAGAATTTCAGTGTTTTATGCTCCATTCCGTTGTGTTTCTATATGGTGTTTGTAATTAGAGCTGTATTGCAGTTAAGACATTTTACACATGAAACAGATGCTAAAAATCACATGGTCACATCACGCCGTCATCAATTTGAGATGGTAGGCTGCACAGACGAGTCACTTCTCTCTGATGCCATCTGTCTGGTTGCTTGTAGCAGGCTAGCACCTGATAATCCAGTCCATGTCTTGATGTTATCCATCCAGGTTATTCTTGGTCTTCCACATCTTCTGACTCCCTCCACAAGTCCAGTCATAACACTTCCTTCAATGCTCTCATGTGCTGCCTCATCACATGACCAAAGTAACATGTGTGATTTAACGTGCATCAGTAACTCCTTTTGAGTTCTAGCATCTCATATACTTGCTCAGTGGTCATCATCTTCATCCATGAGATCTTCAGCAACTTCCTGATGCACTTGTTCTCAAAAGCCTGAATACGTCTTTCTTCCTCTTTCTTCAGTGTCCAGGCTTCACATCCATATGTAGCTACTGGCCAGACCAAGACTTTCATCAGTCTTAGTTTGGTGTTGGTGCTAATTGACTTGCTTTTCCACATCTTTGTCAATTTGACCATCACCAACATGCCCATGGCCATTCTTGTCTTCACTTCACTGGCACAGTCTGCAGCCTTTGTTACTCTGAATCACAAATATGTGAAAGAGTCTACTTGCTCCAAACATCTTTCTTCCACTGTGATCTTCAATGTACAGTGGTGCTTGAAAGTTTGTGAACCCTTTAGAATGTTCTATATTTCTGCATAAATATGACCTAAAACATCAGATGTTCACACAAGTCCTATAAGTAGATAAAGAGAACCCAGTTAAACAAATGAGACAAAAATATTATACTTGCTCATTTATTTATTGAGGAAAATGATCTAATATGACGTGTTTGTGAGAGACAAAAGTATGTGAATTTCTAAAAGTTTAACTTTTAGATTCTGTTCTTGTAGCATTTTAGTTTGTACAGCTCTCTATATTCTGCTTTTTTAGGATGTAAGATGCTCAACTGTTAGATGCTCTAAGAACAGAATCTAAAAGTTAAAACTACCACCAGCTGCTTTAGGAGCAGAGTAGTGACATGAGAATAGAATTAAAAATAAGCTCTGTATAAATGGCAGAAGATTAAAATATGCTCTTAGAGCATGATGTGAATGAAGTTGTGAAAACTGAAGCTTGCTAGCTACCTGACATTAAGGCGTTATGAGAGTAGAAGCTCTGATTCTAGCGTTTCATGCATTAGCTGGTCTCCATCTATTGCTAACAAGCATGTTATGGCTCATTTCAAGGTAATAATAAGCAGATAGTAATCTATCTGTCTTGCTAGCTAGCTTGCTAAACTGAGCAACTTTTGAAGCACAGGATGTGGTACAGTTTAAAATGTTTAAAATATGGGAGGACAGTATGTGAGCTTGCTGTTACAGCTTCAAGTAACGTTTCACGTTTTGCAGGTTGCTCTTCCAGTCGAGGGCTTGTTGTCCCGCTTGCTTTCGTAGCAATGAAAGTTTGGCGCCATATTCAGTTATGACCACAACACTGGCTGCCTTACAGAACCATTTGCATGCAATTCTGCACTCAGAAGATGAGCTCGCTGGAGAGACTGATAGTAAGCAGAGCTGAGTTTGTAGGTAGTAGCAAATTTACCTGTATATTTTTATTTGAGGACAACATTCACCTTCCTTGCACCAAAACTGAGAATCCCTTCTGAGACAAATTTGTATATAGTATTGAGTTCATGTGCACTCAGAATTGTGGCACATATATAACTACATATTCCTGTAGTTGTTTTTTTGTTGTGGCCAATAAGACGATGTCATCTGCATATCTGAGATTAATAGTCCTTCCACCAATCTTGAAACCTCCCATAAATCCCTGTAGTGCTTTCCTCATCACTTGTTCTCCTAAGATGTTGAATTAACATGGTGAGAGGTTACATCCTTGATGGACTCCTTGTCTTACGCTGAACCATGCTGATGTGTGATCGGTGGTCCTGATGGCTGCATGCTGCTGACTGTACAAATTTCTCAGCAGCTGGATCAGGTGTGAGGGGAAACCCATCTCCAGCATGGTTATCCACAATTGGTCATGTTGTACCATGTCGAATGCCTTTGTGAAATCAATAAAACAGAAATACAGTTCCTGGTTCCTTTCTCTTGCTTTCTCCAAGATGATCCGGAGGTTTGTGATCTGATCCCGAGTGCTGCTTCTTGGCATCATTTGGGCTGTCACATTTATTTGTAGTTACCTGATCACAGTTAGTTATTTGAAAGACTTGCAAAGATTTAAACTCTTTGCCATTATTTTCCAGTTTGACCAGTTAGTTTCATAATCCTTTGTTTATGCCTCAAGTGATTTTTCATTAAACCTGGTGCACTGCATGATTTTATTAGCCTGTCTATCAGGCTTTAGATATGTTGATGTGAAGAACGGAGGTGAAAACACATTTACTTAGAATAAGTCTTATAAAACAACAACAGTTCTGACTTTTGATTGGAATTTAAAGTAGATAGCAGCAGTGAGTAATGTTTTTTTTTATTTGATCTTGCTGGAAGCTACCGAGTATGGACAACAAGATGGTTTATCAGCCACTTTTGGTCACTTTAGGCGTGTACTTTACATGTTGTATACAATAATCTGAATAAATTAAACGCCTTTTATGACAATTAATTAATTATTTGACAGGTCAAAGTTCATCATTGTAACATGCCTCATATATTATTACTTCTGTATGTGAGCTGTTATTTGGTAAATTGAACCCATCCAGTATTTACCATATGTCTGTGGATAACCAGTAATATTACCTGTTATCCACCACTGCTGTGTGGTTGCATCCTTTGAAGCTGAGGAGAATGCAGAGAAAAAAGATCATTTATCTTATTTGGTCTTGCAGCCATTTCTGAGCGATCTGCACATTTTCTTTCCTCCTGAGTTCCTCACAGCTTTGACCTTTATTGTGCTTGCATGTAGATGACCATGCATTATTGTTTCACTTGAGTCTTTGGGGTGTACACTGTCAGATGAAGGTTTCTTTCTTACCTCTCATGGTTACAGTAATTCCTTCATAGGTAATCATCGGCTGTATCGCTGCTGATGCAATCAAAACAAATCTAGTTGAAATGTTGGTGAAAAGCAAGCCGAGGTTTTTGAATTGAAGACTGGACTGTTAAAATGAGTTTTTAAGGGTCTTTTTTTTTTTTTCTGGAGGATTTGCATTAGCTCAGCCTCTACCTCGCTCGCATTTCACCTCAGGCAATTAAAGGTATTTGTGTACAATGCCAAATTAGTCCTCCACCCGAATGAAATGATTTTCCAGTACATTGCCAATATGAGCTTTGGCTGTATTTATCGTCCTTTTTCTCTTGTTCATTAAACTATTCAATCACCCTGCAGGCTAATGGCTCTCAGATGATTACGCTGAAGAGATACAAGATCAAATTCAATCAGACTGGTCTAAGTATCAACAGCAGTCTGAGTTCATGTTCAGTTTGCAGGTTTATGAAGGAAACTCTGACTTAAACAGCACTTGGCTTGTGTTTAATAGATATGTGATTGTACCACTCTTTCATACAGAGAGGAGTCTTGGAGCTGATGACATGAGCTTTTTGTTGAGTGTTTTTTGGCTGTCTGTTAGTGGCTTTTAATATCAGAGAAAATGTCATTCTTTCCAATAAACTTAGATGTTTACTCTTCACCAGTATCACCTAAAAGCACTAAAAGGGGTTGCAGGCACTGCATATGTCTAACATGAAAATCAATTGCTGCTGCCTCAAACCCTCCAGCCTCATAGGTAATTTATAGACCAGAATATACTTCCTGAGCGAGTGCATTGGTGTTTTGCATGACTCATTCTGGGCCATGTCATATCTATTCTCAGGTGGTTCACCTCAAGTAGAACCGAGTTGAGAACTTGAATTTCATCATCAGTGTTTTTGGTAATATGACTGTATAACACATTAATTTTCAGTTGCATCAAAACAAATATAGAAATAATGCTTTCTGAGCACTGCTTCTTTATGCTAAAGGAATGTCTTTAGAACATTTTCATCTGATTTGAACTGGTTTGTTTAAATGGAATCTTACTCCATGTTGTTAAACAGTGCCTGTTTTCCTATAGTTACTCTACATAAGTTACCAATAATAATGCAAGACGGGAGAGAGATTTCAAATGAATGTGTTGGAGTGGACTGTGATTGACGCTGGCGATGTATGAACTCTGCTGGTGCCGTTGTTAGGTGGCATAATTAATAGAATATCCATTCTTCATGATTCATTGTGACACACCCCTTGGGGGAGGGATGTGACAATGATGACCAGGTGTTCAGCTTGCCACAGAGACATCCATATGCTGGATTGAGCAACGTGCAAGTGCTTTATTAGTTCACCGAACACACATACACCAAGCACTAAATCAAATAAACATAAATATAAGCCCCAAAATATTATTAGTTCTATTAGTGGTTGTTACTATTCTTTTTATTTGGCTTTAAAGTCCATTTATAGAGGCCACAAAGCTCGGTACATAAGGACTTTCAGCCCAGCACAAGGCTGGTCTTGCCTGGCTCAGCCATTTCCCAGTGATATCTTCTCTGTCGTCTTATTTGGATCCAGTTGAGCTCTTTTAACCACATTCTGAAGCCTCACCTAGAATCCACTCAACGTGTGTCAGGGTTTCACACCCAGGAGAGGACTTGGTCCTTTTTCCCTACCTTCTCACCATCACCGATGTCACATTATTGCATGGCAGTATCACATCACAATGCACTCGTAGCATTAATATTATGGCATCCCGTTAGCGGTGTACTGGCACAGATGCCAAATCTCTTAGCTCTGACATTAACCTTTGTTGTCTTTCCTTTTGTGTGTATGCAGGGCATCTTGCACCTGAGAAATTTACTGTGCTGAGGGATTCAGTTGCATCAGGAGTTCCTGTTTCAGTGACCTCCGCCCTCTCTGATGGAGCTCCGACTGGTCTCCTTGCTGCTTTCTGCTCTTGTGACTCTCCTGACCTCTGAGGTGTCACTGTCCCTAGGACAGAAGGTTTACACCAACACATGGGCTGTCCACGTTGTTGGAGGAGAGGAGGAAGCCAACAGGATAGCCAGAAAGCATGGCTTTGTTAACCACGGCAATGTAAGTATGCAGTGCTTACACTGGATGCCATTGTGGTAGTTTTTATGTGGCTCAGACTTTTATTTCTAGACTGTAGAGAGATTAGAGGCCAGGACACATAGAGGAAGGATGTAACTAGATAACAGTTTTTCTCTCTCTGACCTTTTTATTGAACCAACAAGATTGAATCAGACTTAGATTAGGGATGCGCTGATCACAGTTCTTTATGGCCAGTTCACATTGGTCAGTGGTTGTTTCTTTTCCCAAAGTGAACAATGTGTTGGTTAAATGAGCAAAGTAAAACACACTAGCTCTAGCTGCCTTCCTGACGTCTGCTATCATTTTGCAGGTCATACAGTTGTTTTTATGTTTTACTTGCGATTTATTAATTTTTATTTTTTTAATTTATTTTACTTATTTTCAAAGTTATTTTTTATATGCTGTCGAAACTATGCCTTCTTTAATTTCTTTTCTATTTGGAATACAGTGGAACCTTGGTTATTGTTTGCCCTGGTTATCATACAACTCTGTTGTCGACTTCTTTCAGGGAAAATTTTGTCCCAGTTATCATTCATCTGCCTGGTTTTTGTCTGCGTGCCCATGTGACTCGCAACTAATTTCACAACACCAAAGTATCCACACATGCATTCTTCACTTACCACCGTGTTTGTTGTTTGTTCTGGCTTTGTTTCTCGCTGTTGCCCTTGGCTTTGTTTCTCGCTGTTGCCCTTGGCTTTGTTTCTCGCTGTTGCCCTTGGCTTTGTTTCTCGCTGTTGCCCTGGGCTTTGTTTCTCGCTGTTGCCCTGGGCTTTGTTTCTCGCTGTTGCCCTGGGCTTTGTTTCTCGCTGTTGCCCTGGGCTTTGTTTCTCGCTGTTGCCCTTGGCTTTGTTTCTCGCTGTTGCCCTTGGCTTTGTTTCTCGCTGTTGCCCTTGGCTTTGTTTCTCGCTGTTGCTCTGGGCTTTGTTTCTCGCTGTTGCCCTTGGCTTTTACATGTCTTACTAAAATGGTGGCGAGCAGCGCTACAACGTGAAAACGAGTATGAAAACAAATAGTGGCCAAGAACTGGATCACACCAGTGCAGTCTAAAACAGCGTAAACCCACAAGAGTGATGTTAAATGTTCATTTATCCATTTCATTGGTCTTTTGTATTTATTTCTCATTGTGTTCTGTATGTACAACTATAGTTATTCTATATAAAATATATTTTTGTTCATATTTTGGAGTGTCTGGAACAGATTAAATGGATTTACATGATTTCTTATGGGAAATATTGCTTCAGTTATTGTTTGTTTTGGTCATTATCAGGCACTTTAAAATGGATTAACAACAAAAACTGAGGTTCCACTGTATTCGTGCATTGGACATAAGTGTTTACCAAATTATCCAAAAACTGTTCCTATGATATCAGCTCCTCTGACTCATCTCACCTTTATCATGGTGACAATGTAATAGTGTTTTGTTGTCCTATAAAGCAGAGAAGACAGATGCCCTTAAAATGTCCTGATATGGCAGGAGAAAATGTCTTGGTCACTGAAGTGCAAACATAAACAGTCTCCCCCCCCCATCCACCTTGCATGGCCTTTTAGGTCACCAAGCCATCAAATTGAGCAGCCAAATACAAAGGGTTGGTGGGACCAAATAAGTTTTAATTATTCCTTGTAAAATAAGGTTTTGAGAGTTTTATCTACAGGATATGAAACGTTTACACATGACTGTAATTAAAGAAGGAATGTCTGTGGACAAATCCGATGTTGCAGCATAGTTATTGAGAAATGTCCTGTTACTGCAAAATATTGAACATTTGAGAGCTTATGGAATTACTCTTAAATGCAGTCAGTCTACTCTTAAATGCTAGCAAAATTACTGCATAGGAAGTTGATTGAATATGTTCTAAGTTTATAAATACGTCTTCAGCATTCTGTATAAACCTGTATATACCTTGTATAAATCTTGTAACCTGTTTAGGCTTCCCCATTGATGAATTGTGCTGTGTATGTGGCTTGATGCTTCCTATAAAGCCAACTTTATTGTTGGAACCACTGAATCTACACTGAGTGGCAGATCAGTCATATGTCATGTGTCAAACTCGCTGAAGACTTGAGGAGCAGAGTTGTGTGTAATTGGAGAGAAAAAACGTTACGCAGGCTAATGCTCTTTAATAATGTTTGTGCCCTACAGCAATTGCATTAATGTAAGAACATTCCAGATCAGATGAGCCGACTGTCTGACTATATGTATGGATGTGGCTCCATTCGCTTTTGTCCATAGAAAAAAAGCCAAAATACAGCCAGCATCTTGTCCAAATTCCGGCCAGAGTCTGCACAATAGAGAACAGAGCTGAAGTCAGCTCACCTCCTCATTTGACTGCCCCTCCCCTTTCTGACAGTCATTCACCAGTCATTGGTTGAAAAGGACGAAATACGCTAAAGCTTCAGTTTGCTCTGGCCTGGTTTTTAACCCATTCAACAGTAGAAAATAAGCGTAGCTGGACTCGTTTGACACCAGAAAATAAATTTGGATAGACTGCCTGCAGACACGGAGACAAATCAGAGTACAAATACTGCAGAGTGCACTACTTTTAACTTACTAGAGTTAGCTGACTGGCTAATAGGTTGACGGAGTTCTGCTGCCACTAGGGTTGCCACATCCAGCAAAAAACATTCACCCTCTCTCTCAAAACTCGTTCTTCAGAAGCTGAAACTAGACCAAAAACCCAAACTAGACTCAAACATTTGCAGAAAAAAACTGCAGGCACACTTGCACAGAAATACTGCACCCTGTGATCTTTAAGTTGTCACTACATTTTCAGACTGGTCCAATATGGTGGGAAACTTCGACCCTGATAATCCTGGCTGTAGCCGGTGTCTTCTGGCCAAGGCTGTCAGCCATGTCATTCCCAGTGTAACCACACCACCTTGTGATGGAGGAGAATTATTTAAACACTCATTTCTGTGGGGAAAATTGTGCCTACATTAGCTGTTGGAAGCAGACACTGCAGAGGGAAAGGCTGATTTAAAAAACAAACAAACAAACAAACATGGGAAATGTGCTGTATTGTCATTGAAAAACACAGGTGTGTGTGGAGGTATACATTATACTGCAACCAGCCAGCAGGGGTGATAGACCTGTGGTTACTTCACGTTTTAAAGACAATGCCCTGTCCACATTTTATAAAGTTATTGGTCCGAACATGTTTTCTTCCATGCAAAGCCTTGCCATTACAGCAATATGTATTTAGGTGGTCTTCTCAGGATGAGATGGCTTGAATAACAAAAACAAAGGGTTGTTGTAAGAGGGCTTGAAGCCCAGTTGCTTTTCTCTGCTGTTTGGCTATCTCCTTGATGCTGTTATTTGAACAACATGTTTGTTGAAGGCACAGATGATCCAGATTTCTTTGCCAGGTATAAAAGTAGTGTGACTCTTAAAGAGGATTTAGAATTAAGTTTCAGAAACAACAGCAATCATGAAAGGTCACTGCACAGTTGTGCTCTCATTAGGAGAATTAGAGATTCCCTTCCACCCTTTCATCTGTTTTGGGGAGCTCATAAATTTATGACTATTTCCTACATGTATGTTTGAGCACTCTGGGTGGGTGATGACATGCACAAAACATTTCCTGCTTGTTTGGGTGCCATTAAACTTATCTGGTTGCTATTTTAAAAGTATATTCAGTGCAGGCTGTGTGTGCTTACAACATCGTAATTTACGCAACCTTCTTCCCTTCGTCTCTGGATAAAGTAGATAACCTTTAATCTTAGGAGTGTTTGTTGTAAGATTACCTTAATTTTGAAAAGTCATTCTGGTTCTAGGTTATGAGTAACTAACTGAAAAATAGCAGTGACTCAACATCACAATTACCAGCAGGATATACTAACTACATTATTTTTTCCCTTGCTAATGAATTAATTATTGATAAACAGCTTAAAAAATGAAATGTAGAAGCGGATGTAATTAGTTATTATTTTGAATGTCTGTGTCCCTTTTAAAGACACAGTGAAAAGATGGTACAATTAAGTCCAGTGGTTAATGGTTTTCTTCTTAAATACTTTTTGAATGGCTTATAATGTGTAGCAGTTAGGAATTGATGGAAATGATTGCCCCTGGTTCAATACTGAGGTGTATTTGCCTTGTGCCAAGAACCTGGCCAAGAACCTAAATGTACACCTTCACTTTGGTGGCTCTAGAACATCCTACAAAGTCCCACTGAGGTCCCACAAAGTACCACCTTTTCCTCTGTATCCTGTTATCATGCCCTTCTGGACCTCACTTTAATTGTGTCCTTTGTCCATGATTGTTGTTTTGCACTCTGCTACAGCTGACTGCTGTGCTCACATCTTAAGCCAAGTTCATTCCAAATCAGGCATGGTCATAATATACTGGTGTGTGTGTGTAGTGATGACTTACATTAACCTACTTGCATACAGTCATGTGTAAAATGGAGTTTTGTGTGAAATTGTCAAATTTGCCTTTTTTTCCCTCTGTTCTTTGTGTTGTTCCAATACACACAAAGGAAATAAACATGTGTATAACAAAACATGCGTAATTGCAATAATTTTCTGGGAGAAATAGTTCATTTTATGGAAAAAATTCAGGGGTGCCAACACTTTCGGCCGTGACTGTAGGTCTGCATGTGATAAATAAATTGCCCATTATTGAGCTAGAGTTAGGCAGACTCTGTACTCTCATTATTCCAGACTGGCCAGATGGGCTGGTTTGGATGGAAGTCATGCTGCAATTAATGGTGTGCCTCAGAATGGGTTGGCAACTAAACCAAAAACCCTAACATGGGAATACAATATTTTTAAGCTGAAATAGTATATCATTACTTTTTTTCCTCTCATAAGTTTGCAGGTTACAGGACTCTTGTCTTGTTGATCAGTAATCCTTGCCTTTTGCATGTTATGAAATATTCTTGAAGCCAAGGGTTGGGCATTAGCTCAGGATGTTTTGGACAGGCTCATTCAGGGTTGTTCAGGCTCATTGACTAAATTTGTAATTCAGCATTGCTAATATGATTTGTTAGTATGACCTGTTTTGCTGAGAAACCACTGTATTTTGAATAAATGGTAATTGTTCCTGGCCTTTTTCCCACTCTGTGGTTTTTGACTACGTGTTGACACTGCCACTGGCAGGATTCGAAAAGTGTTGAGTTGCTTTAGGCTTGACATTTTAGCATGCTTGTAGGGTTCCCTTGAAGGAAAGGCTTTTTGGCAGAAGATTATTTTGAAATTAAAGTTTGAAGCCTGAAAGTTTGATTTGATGTAAGACCTACATTTATAGAAAAATCCCAAATCTTGAGTTCCTGTAACAATTGGCATATTGTGAGCCTGCCCTCTAACTAGAGCATCAGTTATTTAACATAACCATTATTTAATCACAGTTATTTAATCTCTTCACAGTTGCTTTCCACAGTATTTAGAATTCACAATCACATGTCACGTCCAACAGACATGACTTTTTTTCTATTGTTTAAATTAAGGCAAAAAAAAAATAAAAAAAATTTGTTAACACATTGTTTACAAAAAAATCTTTCTGCTGTAACATGTTTAGCAGATTGTTAAAAATGCAGCTGCTAATAATGTTGCTTGACTGTACATTTTGTGTCTGAATGTACACTGTACAACTTTATATTAGCTACCATGTCAGGACAGCTAGCGTTCTAATCATCCAGCTTAGCTACTTTAGGGCTGTACTTTGATAGTACTTTGATAGATATATTAAAGGTAAAGACAGGCTTACCTCACCCAGTTAATAGAACTTTATTTAGGGTTTTTGTTACTGTTTTCATGGTCAGTTTTGTTACTGCTTTGGATGATTTGGGGGAAATTATCAGATTGCGATTTTTCAAACTAATACAGATGAACCTGTTATTGTTTGTCCTTATTGTGCAGTTTGGTTATTGTACTGACTTTTTTGGGTGGGTGGGTGGGTGGGGGATTTTGTTCCAGCTATCGTTCATCCATCTGGTTTTCGTCGGCGTGCCCATGTGACTTGCTGCTAATTTTGCAACAAAGAAAATTTTTTTTTTAAAACAAAGCGACCACCCACACATTCATCACTCAACTATATGTTCGCCTCTCAACCATGCATTCGTCATTCATTCTGGCTTTATTTCTTGTTGTTTATCTGGCTTTGTTTCTTGTTCATAACACTCAAAACAAACTAAAACATGTCACACTAAAATGACGGCATGCAGCACTACCGCCTGAAAATGGGTGCAAAAAGAAATGAAGAACCAATAAAACGGAGCGTAAACCTGTACGAGTGATGCTAAATGTTGATCTATTCCTTTCATTAGTATTTTGTATTTATTACTCATTGTATTCTGTATGTAAAACTATATAAAATGTATTTTTGTTAATATTTTGGAGTGTCTGGAACAGATTAATTGATTTACATTATTTTTTATGGGAAATAGTGCTTCAGTTATCATTCATTTCTGTTGTCTTCATCACTTTAGAACAGATTTATGAAAAAACCCTGCATTGGTCCAACTTTTCTACAGGAAAGCTCTGTCTTGGGTTAAATGTCCTCACTTGAAACTTAAGACACATTTTTAGTAATGTAATCAATAAAATTGTGCTTAATTTGCAGTCTGATATAAAATATTTCAGCACAGCTCGACGTGATGCATTAAGTTTAATCTCATACTCAGTTGTAAAGGCTTTTTATGTCTAGTATTTTTCATTAGTGGTATCTTGACCACCAAGAGTATGTTCCAGTCCCTTAGACCTGTTAAAGCGTGATGTGATGTTGGTTTATTTGTCATTGACCTTGGCTCTCTGTTCATCTTAATCAGAATGTGCTGAAAAGAACGCTTCTTGTAGCTGTTGAACGTTGTGTTCATTCTTGTGGACCACTTAAAGGCCACAAAATCCATCAGGCAAGGTTGATGACTTAATATACTGTTAAACTAAAATGCACAAGCCCCCCCCCTCCCCCCACCACTTCCCCCATTTAAATGTCCCATTAAGGAAATCAAGTTAGGTCAGCCAGGCTGTGCCACATAGGGAAGTGAAGCACTCCATAAGCCTTTGCTGAATTAAGTGATGTAATAAATGAGGCGATTTGGTTATGGTAATGAGAAGTGTTGTGATCAGATTTATGACTGAGGACTTGAAATGCACTGGACTCCTGGAGTCTGTTGTGTTCTCTCTGAGGGAGAGTGGTTGGGTGGGTGGCCTGGCCCCTCTGGACCTTGGAAACCATCCAGATACCTCGTCTTTATTTTACTGCTTATTGAGTCGGGTTTCATTAAGTTATCCAGCTCTTGTTTGGATCTAACATCAAAGTTTAGACTTGGCACCATGACCTAAAGTTACTTTAACTGATTTGAAAATAACAGAACATTCTCATGTAGACTATAGTGGGTTTTCCATCCACCAAGATGTTGTGGAAGTTCAAAATAAATAATAAGAAAACCACCTAAATATTGCTGAGTGAAGAATCGTACCCTAGGAAGAGGTGTAAAAGTTAGAATATTGCTTAAGCTGAAATGTGGGAAAGGTGTTTTTTTTTTTTTGTTTTTTTTTTATATATACATAAACAATTACATATTAAACTACAAGTGTACACTAAGGAGGTCGAGAGTATGTATTTGGTTCTACTCAATCAAACTAAATCAGATTTACTGTAAATGTAACTGACTGACAGAAGGTCAGTGACTGTAAACACTGCTGCTTAGTTTGTTTAGTTTACTTACTGTAACCTCAACGTTTACTGACTTTCTCTGTTTTTATGCTTTAATATGAATATTTATTACATCTCATGTTGAGTTACAGAACAAGTGTTTGTGATGCTGTTGATGACTCACAGCTCAACTCAACAGTTTAGTAATAAAATGGTTTGTTGTTGATTTCTGTACTTTTTGTTATGATGTCTGTATAAACGGATAATAATCACTTACATGACCCTTTGCTTGCATTGAGCCAAACATATTTTTTTACCACATTGTTAATTCCAGTGGTAGATTAAAATAAGAGGGTGGGAGTTAGATTTTTTTGGTAGTTGAAGATGTTGTACAACCCTAGTGTATACACAGTGGTAAACTGCTGCTATATAATAAAGTAGTGGTGATTTCTGTATTCACATCATATGCATGTCATCATTCTACCTGCATTGAGAGTTTCTGCACATCTAAGTCCTGAATTACACTAGCCCATTTGTTAAACAGCACTAGGGAGAAACTACACATTTTTATTACAGAGATGATTAAACCTAAATGAGTTTACAGATTGTCCAGTCTTCTCCGAACTGCAAACACTGCCATAAAAAGGTTGCAAATGACTGTAACGATGATTCTGCAAAGACCGAGTTAAATCTTTGAACAGTAGCTATGTCCTCTAAAGTTTCTTCAATTTAATTCACATTTACTTTTTCTGCAGATGTGCATTTGAAATGTATGGCTGGAAACCTGGCTTATATGGAGTGGTCTGTGATGATCTGTGTGAAAGTTCTGTTTTTTGCAGCTTGCTTTCGGAGCTAAGCTTGACCTGTGCATTAGCATGATGATCTTGTTCCTATTATAGATCAAAACCCTTTTTCTGTATTCATTTATTTGCTTGTTTCTTCAAGCGATCAAAGCTATTTTCTTCTGTGTGGCCCAAAAACACTGACTTAAATTCCCAGGAAGGGATCCACTGAAGAATTTGTGCAGCTGTGAAACCAGGCCGTTGCAGGTGTTCTGTTCAAGCAGAGAGAACACAAGATCACAGACTGCAGCTGAGACTTTTATGACATATTATTGTCTCCGGAGAATTTTCGTCCACCATTATAAGGTACCAAATAAGGACTTGGGCATGCCAGAGAGTGTAATGCTGTCCTTCACAAAATATAGTAATTATAACAGAGAGGTTGTTATTTAAGATGTTGGTTTCTTCACTTTTTGACATTTTATAAAGGCAGCTTCCCTGTTGGCAAACACTTAAACAAAGAGAGATTCTGAGAAATTGATTTTCGTTGGGGTTCATCTAAGTGTTATTTGAGCAGATGTTTGCTTTTTGCTGTAGCAGAAGGTAAGCCAGTATCATTGCTCAGTTGAATCTGGTCCCATGCAGAGACATTAGCTGATTATCACTGCTCTGATTTTATTTAGTATATTCTGCTTTGGTTAAGATATTTAGTTGATTATTAGCCAATATAATGTGTGGGTTTCCTCCTGGGACTCCAGTTTCCTCCCACAGTCCAAAAACATGGAGATCAGGTGAATTGGCTACTTAAAAAAAAAAAAAAAAAAATGCTGCTTCTCGCCAGTGTGTGTGGTTGAGTGTGTAAATAGAATGAGTTGATTGCAAAGCGCCCTTGGGTATCATGAAAGGCACTATATAACTGTAACGTTAGTATATTTCCAGTACTGTGGAATCCTGGTTTTGGTCAGTAATCAGTTGTAAAGCAACAAGTACCACAAGAAATCATGTAAATCCAATTAATCTGCTCCAGACACTCCAAAATATTAACAATATACATAAATAAATTTAGAAATAAAATACTAGTCTTAGTTTTAATACTAAAGACTAAATTTCCCCCAAAAAAGTCAACGGTAAGAGTTGTATGATTACCAGGGCAAACGATACCTGAGGTTCCACTGTGCACTAATACAGTATTATCTCTTAAATTTGGTGCCTTCATCTTGCCAGTGGAGTTAATTACCTCAAACGTGAAGACTTCAAAGCTGTATCTAAGAATTGTTTGAACTGTTAACATTTTACTTTTTCTGTAATAGACTAGTGGGATTGTTCCTTGTTTGATGAGAAACCATGAGTAAGTGTCATGAGATGGCCTTTTGTGGAAAAGGTCAGCACATTTTTGCACCATTTTATATTAGACCCTAAGAGCCTGAGGCTCTTTTTCAGTGTGCAGAATGTGTGGAAAATAAAGACAGCATTGTTTTGTTTTCTTGTGGTTTTATTGTACTGCAAGACGACTACTATTATTGTCAAAAACAACTGTAGGCTTTATTTTTTACAACATGATAACCTGATATCTTGTGGCATTAAAAATGTTTTCAAATCAAGAAAATCCTTTACTTAAGATTTACTTTATTGGGGAATCTTCTTTTTGTAAAAATAATTGGTATACGTGGGATTTGGTGAATGTTATTAACTCTGTAAAGCTGCTTTGTGTTGTAAAAATGCATTTTAGATTTTTTTGTTGTTGCTGGTTCTTGACCATTAGCTGAAGCCCATTCCTGCATGCTTATATTTGAGATCATGACCTTGGCTGCAGTGACAGATTTAAATATCATGTTTCTCATTTTTGTTTGTTCTGACTGGCTTCTTCTGGACTTCGGGCTTTAAAAAAAAGAAACAAACAACACTTTGTTTTGTCTGGATCTTATTTCTCTTTTAAAAGAGCATCTAGACTATGACTCATGTTCTCATGGTCCCCTTTGTGCATAGTTCTTGCAGTAGTAGGTGCATGGGTACCATACGGGGGCAAAAGTTAGGATGATTCTAAGGACATGTGACTATAGCTGTATTAGTGTCCATGCAGTTATGAAATGGAAGCCAATGAATGTAATTAAGTCCCCCAACAGTTTTGTGTGGTCTGGGGGTGGAGGGGGTGCAGGGTGGGGTTTTCCCTGCATACATTGATGCGCAGCACCACTGTTATCACAGCCCTACCTGAGACTGACCGACAGGCCCTAAAAATGATTAGAACATTGGGTAATTGTTTCAGTTATTAAATTATTATATTTAAATAATTAATTAGTAATCATTTATTTACATCATATTTATAAAAATAGCATTTCTTACTTGCTTCCAAAGACAGCAAAAAATAAAATGAAGACCTGTTAGAGAAAAGGATGTGTGATTTATCTATGTTTTTCCAAAGAAAGGTGGTGCAAACATATATCAGTGCAGACAGACTTGGCAAGAAATTCCTACTAATTAGTTGTACCCACTCTACCTTTAACAAAGAATTAGCTCTACAATTAACTAAAAAAGACCCCGTCCCACTGTCTCTGTACTCCTACCAATTAATCAGTCCTACTCACAACTGAAAATGACCCTGTCTCCCCATCTCTGTACCTCTACCAAAGAACCAGTCCTACTCCCAAATGTAGGTGTTGAGCAGCCCCATCTCCTCATACTCCTACTCCTACCAGTGAACCGTTCTTACTCCTAAATGAAGAGGGTGGTGAGCAGAATTGTGCTTTAATACCATTTCATGAAAAAGGAATGAGAAAATGTTAAGCAAACTCTTTTCGTAATTACAGTGACCCAGACATACCATCATCTTCAGCTACTAGTAGCAATAGGTAAGTTTTGCTTTGTGCAGGGATTGACCAATTAGTCGGACTGATTATTGATATTTTAAAATAAACACTATTGGTGTTTGGCGATACACAAAAATGGTACATTTACGTGGACGTCTGCAGGCAGCCTTATTTGCATGGCACCAGTAGTACAGTATTAGTTATCCCTAATGTCAGTTTAACCTCTTTACAGGCAGATAAACACATGACCTGATAAACATCCTTTTCTCATGTCAACAAATATTTTATTTTTATTTTATCAAATGCAGAGACAGACACACACCAGTAGTATATATTTGCCATTGGCTGCCCTGCACTCTAAATACCAGCGTTGTCCATTGAAAAACCCATATTGGCTGATCACTAGCTTTGTGGGTCTGTTTTGCCATTGGTATCAGTGCAGATCTCAAGTCAGTTTAGAAGCTGCAGTTTGTGCTTTCAGTTGTGCTGGTATTTTATGTGTAGCTCTAGGTTTTGTTGTTTTTCCACAGCATATTTTCTCACTTTTGGTTTAGCATGCTATTAAACCTGCAAAATGTGTTGAAGTGAATGTTTTTGCACGGTCAATCTGGATACAGTTCACACTGATCAGAGGGCTGATAACTGTACATGTGCATATTGCTTAAGTTTCCTGTGTGTGCTGCTTTTGAAGTCTTTTCTGATGAATGCTGTGTTTCTGTAAAAGCCTGACATATGCATATTTTGTTGCTGGTACAAATGCTGCTTTCAGATGGGTAAAAATCCAGATAATATTTGACAATTTTATATAATTATCATACTTTAATCTGCCACTCTCTGTCTTGTGGCAGAGCTGCCAGAATTCCTTGCAGTTTGGGCTTAATGAAGGTTTAGAGAACACTCATGTTCCTGTGCACTGGAAAATATTTGGATGAACCTTTCCCCCAGGTTTTTTAAGGATTCCCATGCCTCATTTTAGATGGTGCATATTTTGAACAATTTACAAATGAATCAAACATTTATAGGGACAGATATCAAGTTACTGCCATTTTTCCCTGTAAATCGTGGTGGTAGCATTTGTTGATTTGTGGGTAATATTTCCACCCTTTGAACTTCCAGGAATTCTTCTTCCTGGAAATGAAACTTTTAATGAATAATGTGAAACAGATTTTTTTGAGATCAAAAATGACTGGACAGGAATAAGGGGAGGGGGGCAGGGGACACAGCATAGCAAGTAATTGCCCTTTTGAGAGCTTTAACTTAGGCTAACAAGACCGTGTGAAGTACCAAATTGAATATATATACATTTGACTGGTTGCACAGGTGCTTCCACTAGGCCTTTACCACTGAAGTAGACTAGTTACTACTTTAATGCTTTTATTCTTTAGTGTGTTCTGTTCAGTGACAGCTTTCAGTGGCTGTAATACAGATTTAAAAGCCCCTCTTTCGTACAAGATAAATATTGCATTAGAGGTAAGCATTTTGCAACTAAGCATGATGCGTCAATAGTGCTGTTTTAACCACCAACTGTCTGTAGTTGGAGTGTCTTTTTCAGACACTCCAACTAGTCTACAAGACTTAATAATCAACAAAGCAGAACAACACTTGTGCAGAGCAGATCTAGCTTTAAATTCTACTGACAGCAAAGATCTTTTTAGTTTTAAGCCTCCTTTCATGTGGTTTCTTTTCAGCAAAACATTTGATGGTAAATCGTAATGAAATTCCTGACTGTTTCATATACAACTCACATTTAATACTGCACAGCATCGACCAAATGATCAGAACATCCAATTGCCCAGGAGGAGAATGCAACATGGGTTTGAGTCTGGAAGAATGCACAGATGCAGGGACAGAATGATGTGACCAGTAAACACTGTGTGCTGTGTTTTTGGAAAAGTAGAGATTCAGCTTTAGGAGTTTAATGTTTAAAGCATGTTGACTTGTAGTGAAGTTTGAGTTTTCAACATCTTTTATCATCGTCTCCAGCACACCGACTTCCTTCTTTAGCTGTGACTTTCCATGTGTAGTGTACTGAGATTATACAGCTACACGTTACGTTAGAAATGGCTGCAACTCTTGTCTAAAATTTTTTTTTTTTGTACAGTGTGATTACTGTAATATGATTACTCATTTGATATGGTTTTTGTATGCTAAACCTCTGCAGTCTGAGGGTCTTTCAAGTACTAATGTAGACATGGCTTGACTTTTTTTTTAAATACAGATTACACACATCTAACAGTTTTTCCCCCTCCAAAGTGTTACACAGGCTTTTGTTCAGCACAAACTCTACAACAGCAGTGTCAATACAGTCAGTATAATAATCTATATTCTGATT
>BRDA01013193.1:28427-51466 GCA_036984385.1 Crenuchus spilurus | reverse complement strand
ATTAGATGTTGGCACCTCCACATCATTGCATTCAGTTTTTATTCACAATTTGTTTAGTGTCCCAACTTTTTTGGAATCCGGTTTGTATATTGAGAAAATGACTTAAAGGATTGTGATGTTACGTTTTTCTGATATCACGCTCCCGTAGTTGTAAGAACAGTTGAGCAGGTGACCTGAGAGTAAGGAGCTTTTTAGTCCATACTGACTGCTTCCATTAGGGTTGTCTGAAAATATCAGCCTCATTATGTGTAATGGACTTCCTGCAAATCTGATATTCTCTCAGATTTTTACCTTAATGTTGCTCCTGACATTCGGACTTACTCTTTTGATCTTCTCTCTGATTTCTATGTCTGTCATGGCCTGTTTTACTTGTGACTCATGCCGACATTTTCTAGCTCCATCCGTGTCTGGCAGTGATGCATTACCTAAAGTGTCCTTCTCTTCTGTGATGTGAGTTAACAAGAAATTTCAAATCATGCAGGAAAGCTGTGCTCTGCTGGTGTAGTAGGAAGGATGTGGTTTTTATTTGATCTCAGCACTGTCTTTTTCTGAGAAAACACATTCTGTGGATCTTCTTATTTACTCAATTTCAAATAACTGTCTTTTACGAGAAAAGATGTGCTCTAATAGTGCAAATGTGTTGTGTGTGTGTGTGTGTGTGTGTGTGTGTGTGTGTTGACAGGTATTTGGAGATTACTATCATTTCCGGCACCGCAGGGTGGTGAAGAGGTCTTTATCGGAAAACAGAGGAACACACATTCGCCTCCACAGAGAACCCCAGGTATGTGTGAAAAGTTCCATACAGCTGGCACACATTAATAAATGCAACTCATGCCTTTGGACCTGCTCAGAGTGTTTATTCTCCTGAAGTAATATAGTGAAAATGGATGTTGACTTGAATCAGCATGAAAGCGTTTCTGATTGGAATGTTTTCATTTATTCCTCTTGTTCTATATCAGAACAGAGAAGATTTTACCCATGTGACATAATTCTGTAAAAAAATCCAGTGTTAGTGTTGCGGAAACAAGTTTACTAATGTTTCTAAGTCCTGTCTGATCATTACTATTATTGCCCATGACGTTACCTTTGTGGATGGTTATATAAAGCATCTGTTTATGAGGTACCAAGGGTCACTTCCAATGAGAACATTACTGAGAATGTAACAGCAAAAATTAGCATTAATAAATGCGTTTGATCTTTACAGTTTTAACCAACCATCTCTCAGTAGTATTATTGAGACCCACCACCTAAAGGGGCTGAAGATTTCTTGCCTGCACAGGGATTGATTTTTTTTTTGTTATCTAATTTACTGATAAGCCTTGCTAGCTTGTCCTGCTGTCTGCTTTTTCACAATGCTCTCTTTTGAACATGATTGAAATGTTTTACTCTCAATCCCTGTGTCATCTTTGGCTCATATCATATAGCTGTCCTCCCTTTGATGTCTTCATTCTTGTTGAAAGACCTCTCCAAAGCTGCCATCCTCTCTTCCACCTATTGCTAGCCTCTGTGTTCTTATGCATTTTCATAAGCTGCAAGAGCAACCTTTCTGCTTCTCTGAAGTAGGAAATGTGACTGTTTGAAGTGAAGGCGTCTTCAATGACTGGACCTTTTATATCTACATCCATTCAGAACCGTCTGAATGTTTGTCACTCAACGACCACTCTGGTCCAGATGGCGAGATGTGAGGTGGCATGAAACCCTAACCCCACACTTTCAGGGCCAGGGGCTAGAATTCTCCTTAATGGAAATCACTGACTGGATCAACATGGGCTATTACTCACCTTCTAGAGGGGCCCAAAAGTCTGCCTCAACATGCTTGGAACCCCATGCTGGAATGGCCTACAGGAGTATAGGTGGCTTGCCCAGAGATGGAAAGGTAGTCCATTGTCCACTGTGTAGAAGTGATGAGGTGTGTGAATAATGAGGCCACCTGGGATCCTGCCACAATGGCTGCATACTGGGCTAGGTGTGCTCGTTTGTCTTTATAATGTGACTGAATGTGCTGGAGAAACAGTCAGGTGGTGCTCATGAACCTCAGCAGACATTGATTCACACTTGAGAGTCGCAAATCCTGGTTTTTCCCTTGAATAGGTTTTCCAGTCCCAGCTCGGGGGACCTTCTGTCCTGCATTTTTTTCATTGCCCTTGGTCTGTTTTACCTAGTTCATCTCATCTGCTCAGTATCAAGTCCCTCATGAGTTCAATTAAGCTTTTGCAGGGTAGTGAGTTCATGGATGCTAACTGGAAAACCACTTCCGTAAAGCATGACTAATGTAGCCCAGGATTTGTAATAGACAAACAATAGGTCCTGAAGCTGATTCAGTAAGTGATAGATCAGTGATGTCTCCATTTGCTTTTCAAGTAAAGATGGAGACCAGGCAGTCTCGATTTATATGGTTTCAACAATGGTGGAGCTTTTTGTGTTTCTTATAGCCTGCCTTTTTGTTTGCTTGTTTGTTTTCTGTTCAGTTTAGTAATTTCCTGTCCCACCCACCCAGGGCTTGCTCTCTGCTAATTATTGACTTCCCTGTCACAAATGGCTGTATGCTTGTATGTTAGACAGTTAAGGAGTCCTTATTACAAATTTTTATTTAGGCACACTTGTATCTCCATGTTTTTCATGAGAACAGCATTTTTTGTTAATTTCCCAAATTCAAATCAAATCAAATTTATTTATAAAGCGCTTTTTACAACTGATGTCACAAAGCAGCTTTACAGGGTTAGTAATAACAGACATCAAATCATTAATCCCTAATCCCCGGTGAGCAAGCCAACGGCGACAGTGGCAAGGAAAAACCCCCTCAGAGCTGGAGGAAGAAACCTTGGGAGGAACCAGACTCACATGGGGGACCCATCCTCCTCTGGTCTGCTAATTCTAAGTGTGTGATAAATCATAATCATATGATTAATTTAAATTAATAAATTAAGGCTACATTCACATTACCAGGCTGAAGTGACTCAAATCTGATCTTTTGATGATCTGATCTTATGTTTTCAGGCTGTGTGGATATCAAATCCCAACTTTTCACATCAGACTTGAGTCTCTTTCATATGTGGTTCTAGATCAGATACCTATCAGATCTGTGGACATGTGACTTGAATGTGACGAGATTTCATGTTTTTGCATGTATGCATGCGGGTAGTGGGTGAGGCAGCATTGGCTTCTTTCGTTGACTCACGTAGCTGTAAAAACAGCAAAAGCAGCCAGCTGGCGTGTTGGTGACGATGGCGATGTGTATACACGTATCAATGTTAGCATGTGAGCCGTTTCGGGGACAGATCTATTCACATTACAGATACAGCTCACTTACATTTGTGAATGCGAAATATCAAGACAGTTAAGTCTGATCTGAGCAAAAAATCTGATTTGAGCAATGTGGTTTGTAATGTGAAGGAAGCCTAAAACTGTTGGGATATTGTTTAAAGCCATTGATTAATGCATTAAAATACACTGCTCAAAAAAATAAAGGGAACACTTAAACAACACACTATATCTCCAAGTAAATCAAACTTCTGTGAAATCAAACTGTCTACTTAGGAAGCAACACCGATTGACAATATCACATTCTGTTGTGCAAATGGAATAGACAACAGGTGGAAATTATTGGCAATTAGCAAGACATACTCAATAAAGGAGTGGTTCTGCAGGTGGGGACCACAGACCATTTCTCATTACCTATGCTTTCTGGCTGATGTTTTGGTCACTTTTGAATGTTGGTGGTGCTTTCACACTTGTGGTAGCATGAGATGGACTCTACAGCTCATCCAGGATGGCACATCAATGTGAGCTGTGGCAAGAAGGTTTGCTGTGTCTGTCAGCGTAGTGTCCAGAGGCTGGAGGCGCCACCAGGAGACGGGCCAGTACACCAGGAGACATGGAGGAGGCCGTAGGAGGGCAACAACCCAGCAGCAGGACCGCTACCTCCGCCTTTGTGCAAGGAGGAACAGGAGGAGGACTGCCAGAGCCCAGAGGCCACAAATGTGCATGCGTCTGCACAAACTGTTAGAAACTGACTCCATGAGGATGGTATGAGGGCCCGATGTCCACAGATGGGGGTTGTGCTCACAGCCCAACACCGTGCAGGACACTTGGCATTTGTCAGAGAACACCAGGATTGGCAAATTCGCCACTGGTGCGCTGTGCTCTTCACAGATGAAAGCAGGTTCACACTGAGCACATGTGACAGACGTGACAGAGTCTGGAGATACCGTGGAGAGTGATCTGCTGCCTGCAACATTCTTCAACATGACCGGTTTGGTAGTGGGTCAGTAATGGTGTGGGGTGGCATTTCTTTGGAGAATCCACCATGTGCTCGCCAGAGATAGCCTGACTGCCATTAGGTACCAAGATGATATCCTCAGACCCATTGTGAGACCATATGCTGGTTCCTCCTAAGGCAGGACAATGCTAGACCTCATGTGGCTGGAGTGTGTCAGCAGTTCTTGCGAGATGAAGGCATTGAAGCTATGGACTGGCCCGCCCGTTCCCCCAGACCTAAATCCGATTGAGCAGATGTGGGACATAATGTCTCGCTCCATCCACCGTCAGGTTGCACCACAGACTGTCCAGGAGTTGGCGGATGCTTTAGTCCAGATCTGGGAGGAGATCCCTCAGGAGACCATCCGCCACCTCATCAGGAACATGCCCAGGCATTGTGGGGAGGTCATACAGGCACGTGGAGGCCACACACAATACTGAGCGTAATTTTGACTTGCTTTAAGGACATTAAATCAAAGTTACATCAACCTGTAGTGTGTTTTTACACTTTGTGTGTGACTCCAAATCCAGGCCTCCATTGGTTAATAAATTTGATTTCCATTGATGATTTTTGTGGGATTTTGTTGTCAGCACATTCAGCTTTGTACAGAACAAAGTATTCAATGAGACTATTTCATTTATTCAGATCTAGGATGTGTTGTTTAAGTGTTCCCGTTATTTTTTTGAGCAGTGTACATTTATTATTGACCTATTTTATATAAAAAAAAAATCAGCCCTTGTTCTAAAGCCACTCCCATAAAATGCACAAACATGCAGAACTGCTAACACAGGGAATGTTGGAGAATGTATACAACACTGTCTAGCCTGCTCATGTCTCTTTCACATGCAAGAAAACACCCAACGTTATCGTAATACAGATGTCATTTATATACGGATTACTGTACTTTACAAAAGCTGTTAGCTGCACTGGCTACGTAATTCAGGAAAATATGGTAGGTATGAAGGTGGACAGGCATGTAGACTATTCTATATATTTGTTCGGCTAGAAGGAATTGATTGCACAGGGTTTTTACAGTCCTGTGGTCTATATAGAAAACTGTCAAAGCATTTGATTTGCTGTTTGCTAATGGACCGTAAAGAATATTTCAATAAATATAAAAAAACTTTCCAAAACAAATCTCCTTTTTGTTTTTATCTTGAATAGCTATCATGGATAGCTAATAATTAGCTAATCAATTGTGTAACGATGATCTGTTTGGCTATTGTTGCTGAGCTGATGTAACAGTGACATCATTGGACAGTTGGGACAGTAGTCAATTTCATCGATTTGTCAGATTAAAAATGTCAAGTTCAGATTAAAACTTGGCTTTGGTTTGGAAGAAATTGGACTTGAGTAGAATGATCCCAGGCCCTTTTATGCAGTTGATTTGGCTAATTACACACATTTGCGCCAGTACAGTTGTGGCACACCAGTTTGTCCTCCCTCTCAACAGGTCTTGATGGGATTTCCTCTGGCTGCCCTACTCCACTTCCTGTTGTTGAATTCCTTTGCTCCCTTAGCACCAGGCAGAAAGTGGAGCCTCCCAACTTTTAAACAGACTTTATCACAAACAATGCTACTTATTTGGCAGACGTAAACACTTATTTGTTTACTTAAAAATATTACCTCTATTGCTTGAAGTGTGTTTTTGTTTGCCTTTTATAGAAGTGGGAGATACTAGAAGGGCACTATTGTCAGTCAAACCTTGAAAAAAAGAAAGCCTTGTTGCCTGTTAAACTGACAACATAGACTCACATTTCAGTAAAAGATTTTTAGACTTTCAAACGCTTGCTATATTGGAAACGTCTGGTGAGTGGTGGTACTCTTAAGCTTTTCCAGATTACCAGTTTGCAGACTCATTTATAATGGAGATTTTATCTCCATTGCTGGAGTCTCTGTTCTGCATCATTCTGTCCTTCCTCATAACTTAGATAATTCACTTGCCCCAGGCATTTACCCGTGTCTGTCAGCTGTAAAGACATACTATACACAGATTGTGTATCTAAAGTCCTGGGATGGTAAGCATTTATCATTAATCAGTTTTCAATTGTGGGTATATTGGTCACAGAACATTGTGATTTGATCTTTAGCAGATTATGCCGAGAGTGCAGAATGCTCAGTATTGTGAGGCTGAATAAATCGTTGCTGTTAGAACAAAACATATCTCCATTTTAAAAAGATATTTTCATTATTTTTCACACTTGGACTTGGACTTTACATCGTATTTCATGATCAATGGACCAAAAGAAATGCTCGAAAATTACCTGAATTAAAATATTATATATTGTTTATTGTCCTCTAGCCCATCCCAGCCTTGTGCAGGTCTACAATTTTGTCCCTGGTGTCCTTAGACAGCTCTCTGGTCTTGGCCATGGTGGAGAGGTTGGAGTATGATTGATTGAGTGTGTGGACAGATGTCTTTTTATACAGCTAATGCGTTCAAACAGCTGCAGTTAATACAGGTAATGAGTGCAGAAGAGGAAAGGTTCTTAAAGAAACAAATAACTGGTCTGTGAGGAACAGAATTCCTGCTGGTTGGTAGGTGATCAAAATCTTATTTCATGCAATAAAATGCAAATTAATTATTTAAAAATCATACAATGTGATTTTCTGGCTTTTTTAGATTCTGTCTCTCAGTTGAAGTGTACCTGCAATAAATATTACAGATCTCTCAGTTCTTTGTAGGTGGGAGAACTTGCAAAATATTTATGTAAGATGCTTTTGCTGATCGTTACATTTGAGAGCTGCTTGAACAGCTTGTAACTGTGGTCTACAGTGTCTTTTTATTACCATGCTGCCCTTAGCAGTTGAGCAAAGAGCAAGAATGGTTTATTGAACAACAGAATGCTACTGTTGATATTCAGGACTACACACCCCCACAGAAATATAAATACTACTGTTGTCTGAGAATGTTGTTTTGGCATTATTGGTAAGACCAATAGGATGTGTATTGAAGACATTTGTGTTTTTGAAAGAATTTGGTCCCTCAAAGGAGTTTTAATAGATTATTCTGCCCATTGTTGTTCAATTAAATTGAACCCTTATGCTTTCTTCTCCCTTTGTCTTAGTCGGATGTTTTTATTCTGTCGCCCCCTGTGCTTCCTGGAGTGTACTGCAGTCCGTGTCTACCCTGCTGAGCTCTGGCACAGGAATACTCTCAGCTCTGCATTTACTCACTGATGGTCGTTCACTGTTGGTGGATGCAGTGGATTGTCATTGGTGTTGGGAAAGCAGAGTTGGACATTATCTCCTCTCAGTTCTGTGAGCTTGTGCAGGATTAGAGAGAAATTGAAAATGTCCACCATCCCTCAGTCCACCCTCCTTTCCCGGAAAGCCTTTGACATGAGTGTAAAAGTAATAAACCAGGGTTTTGCGGGTTTTGCTAGACCTATCGAAAGGAGTGCATTGCATTCCTCTTGATTGGATTGTTGCCTCATTGAACTATAACACTGATCCGTTTCATTTTTTCAAGGATTATCTCTGGATGTAAACCAAGCTCAGACAATATTTAGTGTGACTCTCAGTAGGTCGTGTGTGTGTGTGTGTGTGTGTGTGTTTATATAAATCTATGATTGCTTTTAAAATACAGGCAGATACTGAGCCATGTCCTGAACCTTGAACTACAGACGTAGTCTTTGTGGTTAATAGTTACCCATATCTATTCATCATCTGACGTCAAACAGTGATGTTTTTTTCTCACATTTCTTTATCTTGTTTTGAGTATCGGCTGTTAACAATAATGTAAGAAAAGTGTGAGGTTGTGATTTGGTAGGAACGCAGTCGGTTTGTAATTGATGTGTGTGGGTTGAGGAGTAAACTCGTAACCTGGGTAATTCCCCTGTATAACCACATGGGTAAAACTGTGGTGTGCTCAGTGTCCTCACAATGCGCTCAGCTCTGTGTTTCTAACACTGCCTCTTGTCGTGCCCTTTGCTGTTCCATCACATTTTCTGGCCACTTCAGCCACTTAAGTGAAACATCACACGCTGGAGTGAGGGCAGTGCAGAGGTGGCCAGCCGATTTGCTTCAGTCTGCAGTTTTTAACTGCTCATCTCTGCGAGTTCTCTCTCTCTCGCTCCATCTCTTCTCCTCTTCCTCTATGCTCTTTTATTCTCCAATTTCATTCATTGCTTTTTATTTCTTTGTTTCACTCTTTTCCCCGCTTTCTTTTTTGTTCTTTTTTCCCTTTCTTTCTCTCTCCCACCTTTCTTTCTTTCGCCTCTTTTTTTGTCCTTTCCCTCTCTCCGACAGATATGTCTGTCTCCCTTCTACTGTTACATGATCTGTTCCCATCTTAGATTTCTTTGAAGCCTTTATTGAGTTAGTATTTTGTTTAGAATGCTGTATAGATATTTTTCAAATTGAATCACTTTCCCATTTGAACACACTTCTGATGCACTAGTCATTTTTTTAATGCTGCTACATTGACACTTACGTTTTCGGTGGTTTCTGATGGAAATATTGTGGGCAGAAAACTGCTGCTTTGTGTCCTGCTATGACGCACTCTCCCTGATCCCTGTTTCTTAATGTGCTAGCAAAATGTGCCTGAGATGAAACATCTTCATAATTTGAATACACTGCAGTATTGTAATATTCATTATGTATCCAGTTTGGGATAGGAAGTGTGAATGGAATGGGAATGTATGTAGGACTATTAATATGCATATGTGATCATTGCAGCAGCTGAATTTGTGGACATTTTCAGTTATCAGCAACATCCACAGTACTAAATAAATACAGCAACCAGCAGTGGATAATATTGTCTTTTTCTGCTGATCTGCAGGTAATTTTTCACATGACAAGGGAGCCCACTTTTCTGCTTTGCTTCAGATTTTCCCCACTCCAACACACAGTTCAACTGACTAATTAACTGATGAGGTGGATCAAGTGCATAGGCACAGGGACCACTTGAACTCCCTCAAAGAGTAGAAGGGTTCTTTCTGCACTATTAACTTTAAAAGCCAGTGATTATTATGGTGGATTTGGCAGTTCTTCTTTTAAAATATTATATTGCCATAAATGGCGCACATTGTAGAGATATTTCTTGCTCAGTGTCAAATATACTGTAGTTGGTGAAAGTGATAAACCATCTGTTTATTGGTGTATTTTTTTCATTTATACTGGAGTCCAGTTAATATGAACATTTGGTCTTCAATGCAAATGTTTAGAGGGGAAAAATTGCAGTATTGGTGAATTATATGATGATTTAATGATTTAATCTTATAAAAATAAATGTGATACTCTTCCCAGATTTGATACTTGATTTATAGACAATTTAACAATGCAGTCTAGGTTTACTACTAAATAAGAATCTGACAAGTGTCCTATGAAAGTGGGTTTAAGAATTTGTCTGAAATAGGGATGTTTGACTGGAGTCTGCTAATTCTGAAACAGACCAATTCTTTCACAGAACACACAATTGACGTACACAATCACAAATCATGCAGTTAGCAAATTTTTTGCCTGATATTGACTTTTTTTCTCTCACAGTTTTATGACATTGATGTAACTGTCATGTCATGCATTTTTTAAAAGATTTTAGTCTTTTAAAATGTAATCTCCTAATTTGGCTGTTAAAAAAAGAATCAAAAGTGGTTTGTTCAAAAATGTAAACTTGGGACATTCAGATTTTTTATGGTTGTGATATTCATCTCCAGAGACATGAAACTGTGTGTGTGTGTGGTTTTCTAAAGGTAACATGGGCAGAGCAGCAGTTGGTGAAGCGGAGGAAGAAGAGGGATGTTTACTCTGAACCAGCTGACCCTAAGTTTGCACAGCAGTGGTACCTGGTGAGTAAGAATGTCTTCCTGAATGTGTGTGTGTAAATGTGTGAAGGTGAGATTTTACCATGTTTGCTTCAGTTGCTCACTCTGTCCTGTAGATCCAGGTAGGAGGAAATACACTGTTGGGGTCCACTGTTGAGTTAACCCCATTAAACCATGCATTATGCAACACTGAACTCCGTAACATAGCCACATAGGCGAGCTTACTTTTAATCAGTGTGGTATGGTTTGCTTTGCTCCAAAACATGTACACAAATAAGTTGACAGGAGGACTCTGTTTGTGCATGAATGGCAATGCGTGTATGCATTTTTAAAGCTAATCATATTATTCTGCCTGGTACTTACATTTCTCTGTTTAGCGGCTCCAGAATGTCAGATATGCTTATTCCTATTGACATGACTTGAAATTATTTTAATTAGATATGCTTGGGTAACGCACTCAAGTAGTAGCCGAACTTTTTCTCCAAGCTCATTATTCTCCTCACCATGACTGTTACTCAGTTGTGGGGACATCTCTCACCATTTGACTAAGGCATTGTGAAAACCTTCTGTATGTTTTGGATGTGCTGATTATTTAATTCTGCCATGCTAAGCACTTTGTGCTGTTTGTCTGTTTACTATAAGGGAATGAACTGTAATAGCCCAACACTCATTAAAATGTATATCCTCAACATGACCCTGATTCACAGACAATGTGTAGGCTAGTTTTGAAGGCTGTAAAAAGCCCAAGTTGTTATTTTTCCCTCACCACTAACTAACATAACCAGAATCATTAACTGTCAGAGTCAGAGAGAGACTGTCCACCAAATTAGGACATTGAATTCCAACTAATGAACTGAGCAAACAATAGATGGGTTTGTTTCTTTTAGTGAAGTGGGCCTGTGTTGTCTTGAACTTGAAAGTCTGCTCACAACAGCATTGCAGTGTCACTCTGTGCGGCATCACATTGTTGTTTTTCTCTTGGGGAGGTGGAGTGCATATGGAGCTGCACACCATATGGTTTGTAAATCATTATAGGAATATTGGCATTTGCAGTATTGATACTATAAAAGGCTGCAGTATGTAAATGAGCCCTTTTAATAAATCATATTCATAGCTGTGGCCTTCATGAACATCATGATCTAGATGAGCGTCTGTGGGCTTTCCATGAATCGAGAAATGTACAGTACATGATTCAATGAATGCATATATTACTCAGTAATGCAGCCCATTAACAGTGTTGCAGTAAGGTGCTTTAATTTATTTCAAGCCATATTGAAACCACAACCTGTAACGGTACAATTGTAATATTAAATTACTATATAATATCTATATATGTGATATCATATATTACTAATATGATATTCTGTCCTTAATCCACAGCTGGGGAAATGACTCTCCTGCTGTGATTTGGCTAGCCAATATTGTTCCATCATACCAAGTGACATGGAAATATTTTATTTCAACAGTAATGACAAAAGGTCCATCATCACCATAATAATCATGATTAGATGCAGCTGGTTCCTGCGCTGTCATCACATTCAACTAAGTGTTGCACTTTATATTGGAATCAACACTTAGAGAGGAGGTTTTTCGATGGTTGAACCCAAGTTAACCTGTTTGACTGCTATTTCTCCCATTTTGCCCGCTACCCCTACCACCCCAACCTCCACCCCCCCATGGGGAGGTTCACTGACACAATGAAGGTAGAGAAGAGAGGAGCCACACTGCGAAATAAATTCAATTTTCTGCTTAAATAAGCTCAGGCCACTATGTGAGCTGCAGTACTGGTGCAGAGGCAGAGGGAAGGGTTCTGAGGTCAGTTCTCTGCAGTCCTGTGGTGAGTGGGTAGGCAGACGGGTGGCCATTTCTGTCCGGCTAGAGGTCGAGTCGAGGTCACTGGCCCGTGAATGAGCATACAAGGGCTGGACGTAGAAACCTCTGGAGTGTAGCTTCATTGTGAAACATTGTGGAAACTGCATGCTAGTCGAAATCCTGATTAATTTCTGCAGTTTAATCTTTAGAGAGTTACTCTGTGGAGTGAAGGCAGGTTGAGTTTGGAGGTCTTTATCTCAAATTGGAATCTTGGTGTGTTTAAAAAGTGCTTTTGTTAATGAGTGGGAAGTGGTGAATCTCATCTTTTGGATTAGCGTTGTTAAGGGCATATTGTGTTTGCAGGAAGATAGTCATCTAAATGAGCAAGTGCAATAAAACACTTCATCCTAAGTATTCTACAGCACCTAATTATATTCTGTGGATTACTTCTTTCTCTTCCTCTTAGAGTATGTGATACATTTCTCTCATTCTCTTTTTCATACAGTACAAAGCAGCGTGAACGTAATATGCTATTATGTGCAGGCCTACTACTTTCTTCTTTATTTATTCTAATCACACAGACAGAACACAAACTCACGTTCTCAAGTCTAAGAATATTCTCTGGCACCTAATTATATTCTATAGAGCACCAGTTTCTTGATCAGTTGACCAGTTTATGTCCAGTTTCTTTATCTCTGGAGTATATGAAATTTCTTTCATTCTGTTTTCAGTACAATAGCAACCATCGTGACCTCAATGTTAAGGAGGCCTGGAAGCAAGGTGTTACTGGACAGGGTGTGGTTGTGTCCATATTGGATGATGGGATTGAGAAGAACCATCCAGACCTTGAGCGCAATTATGTGAGTTTGAAAAACATGCATATCTTGCTGAGCTTATTTGGAGTAAGGGTTAGCAGTATAGCATATTACAGTATTTAGGCTTTTAATTCAGAGCATCACTGCATCCAGTTAAAGTGCATTAATCATCCTCTCATGGAGGTCCAGTACAGTTAGGATTTTTTAACAATTTGGCAGGACTGAACACATCAACAGTGCATAGATGCTGTTAAATCTTTTTAATGAACTATGCACTTGGTCAGTATCAGCAGTATTCAAAAAAAGTCTTAGAAAAATAATGTTTATTGTAAAATCATTTATTCCGGGATCTTATGCCCCTCCCCTAATACAGTGGATTTATTTTGCAGCAATTACTCCATGCTTTATTTTCAGGATCCTGATGCCAGCTTTGACGTGAATGATGGGGATCCAGACCCTCAGCCCCGATATACCCAGCTCAATGATAACAGGTACGCATGCAGTAGATGTTATGAGCCTGTTATGAGCTCAGATTTTTGTTCCTGGATTTCATAATGAACAGTCACTTTGTTTCATAACTACCTGACAAAGCTAAGTAGGTGCACAACCCTGCTTACTGGAATATAGAGATTAAAGCATTGAAATAATATCCATATTGTCATTTAAGGTTTGAACATTGCCAGTCAAAAGTTTGGGCACACCTTCTGGACATTTGCTGGTTTGTCATTATTTAAAAATGGCTTCATCCAAACTATGAAGAAATACATACGGAATTTTGTAGTAAACAAACCAGAAAATGCGTTCAGTAAATATTGAATGAGATGGTGTGTCCAAACATTTGACTGGTACTGTTTGAGCGATGTATATTAAGTGAAGTGTACTGTAAATATAGGTGTAAACTGTGAGCTGTAAGCTGAAAATGCTTTAGTTTTCACCACAGACACCTGCATTAAGTGTGGCTCATTTTGCTTTATTAATGGTCTGAGGAATGGAGTTATTTTTAACTCGACTGAAATAACTTATTTAGAGTTAAGACCACACTGAAATCGTCCTGTGCTGCCTCCTCAAGTGAATTTGTTTAGCTTCCCATGCTTGTTTTTGTGGGTGTGAGATTATTTTGTCTGAGTTTGATTGCTGTTTAGTTTTGATCCACAATCTGTGCTAGCAACTGACATGATCCGCCCACACCCGTAAGCGATTTCTGAGGCCCGTTTTAAGTCGGGTAAATCGACTGAGATTAAAGTAAATTTGTGAAGAAAGCAGCTTTAGTGTTGGGAGCAGATTGTATTAAAGAGCTGTTTACCAGCAAAGCTTTCCACCCATCCTTCATCCCTCTGATGAAGTGATTGAATTAAGTCTGTCAGGAAGAACAAGACTCTTTTTAAAGGGGGGGGAACAAAAACCTTATGGACAACTGTTTGTTAATTCTGATGCCAAGCTCCATGCTTTCCCTGACTTGTTGGGATTTTCCTCAATCTGTCTGGTCTTTGGGATACTAGCCAAAAAGCTGTTTTTATCTTGAGGCAAACCATGATTAGTGATGACAGGCAGAAAAGCTTATAGTTACAAGCGGGTTGAAATCAAAGGTCCTGCGTTGAATGGCAGAGCTTTGTAGTTTGGAGCGGGTCTATCTCTGATCCAGTCGAATGTGCCCCACAGTGCAGAGACTTGGGCATGCCACAGTTAGTCTGGCATGCAAAATGAATGGTTTTGAAAAGTAGCCTCATGAAGTTAGTGTGATTGAGAACAACACTTTTAAGGAAGTTAAAATGCCCATAGGTCCCCCGTGCTGTATTTACTAAAATACTTTTTACTTTAGGAATAGTTATTTTTCACTCATAGCTTAAGTTCTGTCAGAAGTGCAGAGTCCAGTCTTTTAATCTTCAGTGTTCAGATGTAGGAGATATTTTGTAATGATTAAAATTCATTGTTTTTGAAATAGACTCAAACCTCTGTGTATAAAGGTCATTTCTTAATGTTCCTGTGTAATTCTGGCAGTTCATAACCACATTTAAATGAAACTGCCTTTTTCATATCAAAACAAACTTCATCCAAGTACTTGGATAGTAAGTCGTCAGTAAGTCATTGGGGTGCACATGAACTGGTTTTAAGCTTGCTGTACACTTTTTTACCTTTGGCAGACTGAAGCTGCCTGTGAGAAAGCCCATCTCTGTTCACCTCCATAAAGCCTCCTTTCTTCCTCTGAATTGCATCTATGTAGAAGCTTGCAATTTTGAGCTGATCTAGGTCTGCAGTCCCTTCTGCAAACCATAAACTTTAAATACCTTCCGAGAAACCTCTAAACTGCCCTCAAAACAGTGTCCAAAGGGCTACTCCCACAAACCCCCTCGTTTCACCTCGGCAGGGAGTTGAAACCCGCATGTTTGCTTAAGGTAATACCTTATTTCCATTCAGGCCTCTTCACTGCTCACAGTTTTCAGTGTGGATTTTCTGAGAAATCCAGAACATGGAATCTGTTTGTTTGTGTGCAGGCATCCCAGTATTGTGTGCAGGAAAGAGTAAATAATGTATTAAACGCTTGAATTTTTAAGACAGTTTTTCCATAGAAGTGGGCCAGTTACTCACTGTGATTCTTCTGAAGAAATGCAGCTCTGATGAGGTTAGCAGAGCCAAGTGGAACAATAACAGCATGATCTGTGCCTTCCTTTGGGAGAAAGCCGCTTTCAAATACTTTTTAAATAATGCACAAAAGCCTTTTCCTTCAGAAGAAACAAAGGTTTTTTTCCTCTCCTCTTTATATTCTGGGCTGACGTTCCCTCCTTATTGCTGTAGGAACACTATGTGGGACTTTCGGTGGTCCTGCTGTGCATGGTTAAATATTTGTGATAAATCATCTGCCTGCATGTCTCTTTCTAGGCAGCATTATGGCAGCACAGTCAAAAGAAAAGCCCTTTTGGCTGTCGCTGGAGTTGCAGTATGAGTATGAATGCATTTTGGTCCTTCTGGCAGCTTCACAGTACAGTACTCCGTCTGTCAGCTGAGAGTCTGTCTCTGAATTCATTCGTATAACTGTGACACAGAGGCGGGGGGCCAAATGGGGTTTTGACAGATGTTTTTTGCATCTAGATATTTGTCTGTAATGAATGTTTTTTGTAGTTTTAGTTGTTCACATAATTTGAAGCTGCAAAAATAAGTTTTTTTATTTATTTATTTATTTATTTATTTTTTATGTGACATCTCAAAGTAGAATTTTCTTTAGAAGTTTTTTTTTGTTTATTCAAGTGATGAGAGATATATTTAGTTGTTTATGATGGAACATTTTCAAATCTTTTAAGCAAAGCATCTATTTATGTGAAAATAGTGGAACCTGCTATTTATGGTTTATAGTTTAGATATAGTTTGCTTACATTTTCAGCATAGCTCGTGCAGTATCATTATTCCCATGTTATACTGCTTTTAACTTAAATTTTAGTTAACATTTTAACTGAGGGTCTAAATATAATGTTCATACTGGTCAAAACACTTCAAGGGTTGGTTGTAAGATAAGCCTGATTGATGCAGTTTTTCGACATGTCTGATGACTATCAGCATTTAAGCATGTACATTAAGCACTGCTCACCCAGAGCGCACTCTCACACACACGCGCACACACACACATGCAGGCAGCAGACACACAGCAGGGCTCAGCAAACAATCCCAAGTAAATCATAAAGTTTTTCTCCGATTTACTGCTTTGTTCTCACTAGTATTACTCACTGTCTCAACCTCCACTGCCCACTGCTGCCTCTCGGCTGTTAACAGAGTTATAACAGCGTAATACTAACTCAAGTTACATACAAACACTAACCAAGAATCCTGATCAGTGTTAAACATATCAGATTAACTCAGCTTCTGACTTAAAAAACCAAACAACAAAGCAGAAGATGTTTCTTTTTTCACCAGCGTTCTATTCAGATTTCAACATTCCACCTTAAAATGTGCAATTTTACAGTCTGCTGCTACTGGCTGATTTAGCCTAACCCTGCAACATTTAAGGTGGAACAAAGAATTCAAATACTCTTAACACACACACACGGATATAATCTATTAGTCCCACACTGAGGAAATTTTACCCATCCATTCAATGAAAAAAACACTAGCAACGGGCAGCCCTCTCCATGGTGCCCGGGGAGCAGTTGGGGGGGTTAGGTGGGTGTGTGTGTGTGTGTGTGTGCGCGCACACACGCACACCTTATATCACTGCTGCCTCATTTAAGGTGGAAAAGAAAGTTAGAATAAGAAACAGATGAATGAGGTTAACTTCAGTTTCATACTCAAGGCCACAACTGAACTCACACAGACCGGATTTTGTGAGCAGATCTACAATAAGGAGAACCCAATCCTAAACCTGGCGCTGAATTGAGTGTTTTCAGCCTCAGACAGCCCACAAAAACTGGCTGTTTTAATTTCTCCGTTTTTGGGGTTGGTAGGCAATATAGGTGTACAAACTGATCTAATTTTTCCACAGTATGTCCCCTTTACTGGTGAATAAATACTATTAATACAGTTTCTTAGTGTCAAGATAGTCATTATGTATGAGCACAAGAAGAGAGCATGTCATATGAAGCGTTTTATTAGGGTCAGTATCACTGCTCCTGGTAATCTGCTGCATAACTCTTTAGGCACAAGTTAAAGGTTGAGTAAAACATGCAGGACTTTAGCTACAGCTGCAGGACATGCTCTCAATCCCTGTCCGTCCAGGTCTGCTGACACTGCTGAGGCTGCTGCTTTGGATCCATTGCCTCTGGGCTCTGATAAGCCAGCGGGAAAACCACCTAATCCAATTTAAGCTGGCCATGAATGCAGCTGTATTGAATGTATTAGTCTAAATGAAATACTCAAAATTTAAAGTCACAGGTTAATTTCTATGGAAAATGCTTATTTGATTGCCCTGTTTGCTCCGTCTTGCTGGCATCAGGCAATGTTTATTTACAGCCTTTACTAATCAATGTTAACAGTGACATCAGAAAACTGCTTTACTGTCCAGTCTGACACAAACAGGCTGGATTCTGAAGATCCTGCCAGAAAGAGGAGACGCTACCAACACGAAGATAGAAATACAGTTAAATAATTGAAAGCTCATTTGAATGCTTTTCAGAGACGCGGGTCGTATGTCAGTCATATCTATGAAGCAGGCACTACTCGTCTTGAAGTTTTCTTTCTGAAAACCTTTTGTTCAGTTAGTTGACTTTGCATTGTGCTTTTTTGCATGGCCTTTGTCAGCTCACATTCTCAAGGGTTGTGTCTGGATCATTTGCAGACACTCTGTGTCTTTACACCAGCACCAAGCCTGCAGTTTGAATGCCAGAGCGTTGGGTAATTTCTCAGTCTACTGCCATCAGTCTATTGCGCCTCACTGCTTTGACTGCATTTTGGATGGGAAAATGCAACTAGACCTACCGCAGTTGACACTGGCCCATGGCCTACAGGGCATTCAGATTTTATTTTTTGCTTATTTTGTTAAATAGAGCAGTTAATGTCAGGGGGTTTGTGTCAAATCAGTTTGCTTGTACAAAGTGATGGGACCAAAGCTATTATGTCTCTTTGGCATGACAAGCTGCCTAATAGTTTTACATAGACTTTAAATCTGGTAATAAAAAAGACCCCACGGGTTATTTCTGTGCCTCCCCTTTTTCTGTGTTTTATGCTCGAACATTGCGTCTGTTGTCTGATTGCTATTCCAGGAAGGTTTTTGTTTTGCTAATGTGCTGTTCTGCTGGTTATGTCCACGTTGCATGGCTTGAAAAAGAATGTTCTGGTCTGCTGAGTCTGCACTTTCAAAATGAGTTATGATTTGTTATGTTGTGGAAGTGTCTTAAATGGTAAACAGACGTCCCACCCAGAGATGGGCTAAAACAATCCTATTGTCATTTATTTACAGTCTAAATCAGCAGGCGTGGAAACAAGCAACACAAGGCTGTGCATTTGACATGACGCTGCTGGTTCGCATTCAGTTAGGTTTATATAAAGAGCCTAAGGATTAGATCTGTTCTCTTTAAAATGTGTTATTAGGGAGCAGACGGTCATGGGCCTTGAAATGATTTTCTCCTGTTAAGTAAAGCAGGAAGGCTCCAGAATATTTACCCACTGTTACTGCTGCATGCTCAGCTTATTGGGTTAATCTATCAAATGGATTATCTGTGTTGGAACTGAATTGACTGTATTTATGCTTCTATTATTTTGTTTGTCGTTCTGTTGGAGACAAAGTGGCAAATGGAACAGTATGTCTCTCAGTAATGGGTTTTGTTGAGGGCAGCACCACTGCTTTTTGGAATCTACTGCATAACTCGACTAGTTATAGCTGTTAAA
The DNA here is from genome assembly GCA_036984385.1 of Crenuchus spilurus. Classification (NCBI taxonomy): domain Eukaryota; kingdom Metazoa; phylum Chordata; class Actinopteri; order Characiformes; family Crenuchidae; genus Crenuchus; species Crenuchus spilurus. Next base: position 32,507 of record BRDA01013193.1, on the reverse strand, counting down.
TCTCTAGCTGTTATAGCTCTAGCTTAAGTTTATTGCTGTCTACAGCTCTTGATCATTGTGTAGGTCTGCTGATGGTGCCAAGTAGGGCTGCAAATCTTTGGGAATCGAACGAATCGATCCAGAATCGATTCTTGGGGTCACAAATAGATTTTTTCCCGATTTTTTCAAACGAAAGGAAAACGAACGAAACAAAATACTTTACCGTTGCAATCTCTGCAAATCACATGAGTCACGTCCAGCCCTTTCTTACCCGGGCCGGGTTTACGGTAAAATCCAAAGTGTTTCCAAATGGTTGCTTTCAAAGACCGCGGCTTGGCTTGCATGCCTGTACGTAGCCCACGCTGCTTCCTTGTTTTGCCTAGTACTACGGAGGCTGAGAAGGCACATACGCACCCGCAAAAAAAATCGATTTTTTGAAAACGAGAATCGATTCTGAATCGTTCAATGTAAGAAACGTGATTCGAGCTTGAAGCATTTTTTTCCTGCACCCCTAGTGCCGAGGCTTCTTTGGAACCATTATAGGCTAAAAATATGTACATTTTTCTCAGGTAAAAATAACGAGATTCTGACATCTCTGTCTGAGACGCATATAAAAGTTGCACAAGTTATTGGCTGTTAAAATAAGAAAGCCCAGTTATTTGGCTTACATATGCCAGTTTGGGTAAAGAGTGGCATTACACAACTATACATACTTTAAAATACTGTGTAGTTGTGTTTCAAACATTTTTTCCATGTCATTTGGTGCCTCTTATGGTACTAATACCTGTAAATGCAGAACAATGAAGTCTGATTACACCACACTTGGATTAGACCTTGCAAAATGAGTGGCACTGCATTTCATAAGCCCACCTTTATCCAACAGCAGCTAATAACCAACTAACCAACTGCTTTTTATGTGACATCTCTGTGGACTCTAACATTCAACAACTGATTGTTATTGATGTGTACTGAAAGCTATGTACTAAAAGCTCTGAAAGCACACTGTCCTTGTTCAGGATGACCTTCTACATTCATAAAACATCATTGTGTTAAACGTTGTAGCTAACAAACTAGGCAGTAGTAACATCACAAACATTGTTCGATGAATGAATAGGGACAGTTAATGGCAACAGAATTATTTGGGTCATCTTGTTACAATAATAAATGTCAATCTTCTGTGGAACTATAACAATAGTGTGTATAAGAGCGCACAATCTCGTATTATTATGTAAATGTGTAGCATTCTATTTCATGCCTTGTACTGGACACGTCCTGATGTAATGTAGAGGAAAAGTAGAGCATATTGCAGAAAATATAGAGCTGAATCATATTCAGGGCCACTTAAAGTGCTGGTACTATTCAGTGTATTACAACCTCAACTAAACAGGTAATGGAATAAATAGACAAACCTCTTCTGCCCTGTTTTGGGTGCATCTTTGAGCAGACGTTTTCAATAATCACCATCCTTACAAATTCTAAGTGGAGGATTTTCCAGGCTATAGTACAGTGGAGCAGAAGACGACGACAGTGTGGCCAAACCTAAGCAGGGCTCATCAGTTCTGTTCATGAATGGCTGAATGCAGCACATTTTGGTGCTTTCTCTGATGTTAATCAGCCGTTTTGAAAAGGAAAGCTGTGTTGTGATATGTATGTGTTTGGAGTTGCACATAGCATTGTAAGCTTTTTGAGAACCACAGTGCTGTAAAAAGTTTTAGGGAAGGAGACCTCCCTATTTTATAATTCCAATGTGTCCTGTTGTTTCCCCCATGGTATTTTCTTATTTTGCTTGTCCTTGGGCACAAACATACGCTTAGTAATTTGGACATTTGTCTACGCTTTAACTGCTCTCTGATGTAAGCTTTGTCCCATGATAATGCTTATGGGAGTTCATGCACAAGTGAATAAGTCTACGAAGTTAACCTCTGACATTTTGTGCTTGCTTGGATTTGGTGTCTGGAGATGGTCTCCGGGGGTTGTATGGATCCTTTAAGCTATACTGTTCATATGGACTTAACCAGGGCTCCTCACCTTGTGGAGTGATCTGACCTGGATTTTGGTGTAACCTAAGTGCATTTTCTGTTTGGATTCATCGGTGATGCCTCTACTCCCACAGCAGTATAACCTCATCATGCCTACGTTAATGTAGTGTATTCAGACATATAAAAAAAATCCCTTACAGCTTGGGAATGTACTGATCGGTCTGAACTCTCATTAGCAAGGGCTCAAACAGTTTGTTCCTCCTGCCAAACACTTGTGCTCCACTATGCAGTTTCTTGTACAGAGTTTTATGGCATACTTGTCAGAGCTATGTTGCATACAAATAAACCTGATATGTGATGGCCAACTGTTTCCTCCAGGTCCTCTCTTTTCTGAAGTGCTCTTTTGCTTCATCTTTCACTGGCGTGTCAGGAATGAAAGGGCTCAAATCCTCAGGAGCAGGAGACCGTGAGAAAAGCTTTCTGTTGACTACATAAATCTAATTGGGCAGCTCTGCCAGTCTGATGGTAGCATGTCATCTAATTTTCCCTGCTTCGTGGCTGCACATCAGGGCAAAGCATGCTCAGAAACTCAAGGTCGTCCTTGATGTAGAGAAGTTTTTAGGTGTTTGCAAGCAGGAATTGCTTACTCTGCTTTTCGTGGCTCGACTTAAGTGGAACGCGAGCCAAATACCTGTCGAAGCGAGTTTATTTTTTCTTGTCGTTATTGTGCCAGCCTATACCATTAGAATACATAGGGAAAATGAATAAGGGAGCAGTATTTTAATACTGAGACACTGTTTTAACAACCTTACCTTCATCCTCCTTCAAGGACACAATATGTTTAGAACACTTTTTGGGTCACGTTTGTGCAGCCTGTAAAACTTCTGTGGAAAAATTATAACCCTACTTAGTTTCTCTTGTTTCATATCTTCTTTGTCAGGCATGGAACTCGTTGTGCTGGAGAAGTAGCTGCTGTTGCCAACAATGACATCTGTGGTGTTGGGGTGGCCTACAATGCCAAGATTGGAGGTGAGTTGTCATATTTAAAATTGAGAAGTTCAGTGTATTTAGATATACAGTGTAACCTCGGTTTTTGTTTGCCCTGGTTATCATACAATTTCGTTATCGTCAACTTTTTTGGGGGGGGAAATCTTGTCCCAGTTATCATTCATCCACCCGGTTTTCATTGTCGTGTTCACATGAGTTGCTGTTAATTTCAAGGAAACAAGCATCCACTTACACATTCATCATTCATTCTGACACAAACAAACAGAAGGCTTGAGAAGCACTCGAAAAATAACGCTTAACAAACTTAAACAGGTCACACTAAAGTGACTGCGCGCACAGCACTACCACTTGAAAACGCGGTTCAAAAACGAATACCAGCTGAGAACAGGTGCACAAAACATTAGCACACTCTAAAACAGAGTGAAAACCCATAAGAGTGATGTTAAATGTTCATTATCCATTTTGTATTTATTTCTCATTGTGTTCTGTATGGAAAACTATAGTTATTCTATATAAAATGTGTTTTTGTTGATATGTTGGAGTGTCTGGAACAAAGTAATTGGATTTACATTATTTCTTATGGAAAATATTACATCAGCTAGTGTTTGTTTCGGTTATCAGATACGTTACAGATTAATGACGAAAACCGAGGTTCCACTGTATATAGTCCTCTACATACAAACCGGATTCCAAAAAAGTTGGGACACTAAACAAATTGTGAATAAAAACGGAATGTAATGATGTGGAGGTGCCAACATCTAATATTTTATTCAGAATAGAACACAAATCACAGATCAAAAGTTTAAACTGAGAGAAAACAAATCACAGGGTTGAAAAAACCTTAGGCCAAACATACATCTCCTGATATATGTCACCTTGGAGCCAAAAGCAGTAATTAGACATTGCATAGACTATTGGCTTTGTTTGTGATCGACTACATTATAAAAGGTATTCTTTATTACATTTAGGTTAATGAAACAAGGTCTGTGAGGTTGTATAGTTGTTTTTGTGTAAAATATATCTTATTGATATCAAAAGGTATGTCTTGTGTTACTCTTTATTTATGTTTTACCTATTACTTGTAAATTGTAGTGAGAATACCCAAAAGTGAGAC